>VZTO01004798.1:0-30687 GCA_013400615.1 Syrrhaptes paradoxus | reverse complement strand
TGATTCTGTGATTCTGTGCTACAAGCTAGCATTTCCTGCTTATAAACATTATTCTCCTATTGCTCTGTGCTCACTGTGCTTAATCCTGCAGGAATTCTAGTGTTTGCTGCTATGTTTTGTAATGTACAGAACTTTATACAAACGTATGCAGAGAGCTGTGACGTTTACGTAAATACTTTTGACTACATGAATACTGAAAAAAAAAAAAGTTTTGCAACTCTTACATGAAGAGCACCTGTAATTTGTATTACATACTGGAAACCTAAAAATGGAACTTCTTACCTAGGTCATCAACAAACGAGAATTGAGCCATACTTTTGTAAGCAGCCAGTTGCTGAACTCTCAGCCCAGCAGAAGTCAGGCTGGATCCTTCTGCACATCCCACCGTTGGGCTGTTTGTGCTGAGGCCCACGGGTGGAAGTCAGGACAAATATGTACCCCTGCCTCACCAAGAAGGTCTAGGCCACCGCCACAGCCAACACTCTTAAACCAGATATCAGATGAGGGCAGGGCTCACTTCTGCAGGTGCTACACTGAAGCCTCGGATGGCTTTTCACTTTTTTTTTTTTTTTTTAAATGCAAGTTGTGTTTCCTTTCTTCACGTGACTTTTGTCTCACCTGAATTCTGTCCCAGTAATAGCCATGTGCTTGGCCTCACTTAGTCACCCAAGCTCCCTCTCTCATAAATGGAGATGACAGACATTTCCCTTAGGGGTTAATCCACTGCCTTCCCAGAAAAGAAGTCTAGGCAGGTGGAGTGACTCAAACTTAGAAGGTGCTCATCATTGAACAGGCGGATGGGAGACGGAGCATCAACTTGATGCTGAATTTTTTTTCTTGGTTAGTTTAAATGTTTAGATGAGGTGGATCCTGCTGCAAGACAAATTTTATTCCTCCTTCATGCTTTTTGTACGTATTCAATAAAAATCACTTTAAGTTGGCAGCTTGCTATTTTTCTGTTTCCTAGAGCTGCTGTTATACAGGTCCGTGTGTATACTACACCTTAATATGGGGACGAGTGTGGTCTGAGTCAGCGAGGCTGTTGGACGAGGTGATCTCTCCTAGCTTTGAAGTCCATCAGGCAGAGGAACTTCACTAATACACTCCAGCACAGTGTTGGCCCAGCATTTGTAAAATAACAATTCATAATGACAAAGTAAGGAAGCGTTCAAGCAGGGGACAGATGGATGTCTGCTTTCCCCACCTTTTCCAATAAGACCTGCACAAATGCATGACATAGATGAGATTTCATAGCTGCATGGCTTCTCGGACACAAGAATGATGCGCAGGTAGTTATTTCAGTGGTACAGAAAGGAGAATAAACTTACACAAATTGTGTTTCAGACCATGCTTCGAGAAATGAGCTACCTTTATATTCCAAAAAAAAAAAAATTCTGAACTACTCACACCACCAAATTCCCATCAACCTGACTTTAACTCCACCTATATGGATACATGCTTATGGTTCATACAAACAGTTGTCCCACCTGAGAGAGCAGTTTCCTGAAATGGTCATGAAAATGTTTTAAGAAATTCCTGAAGCCACAGTGTCCTCAGCAGTTCCCTGAACGGGAAACTGCCTCACTGACTGCACAAAATAGACAGCAACTTTAAACTTGGTCATGGTCCTGGTGGGAAAGCCCTGAAAAGCCTTGGCTTCTGTTGCCTCCAGGAGAACAAAGGGAGTGTGGCTCAGCAACTGCTGCTGGCAGAGCGTCCCCAGCACCGTCCCACCCCAGCAGCTGCAGCGGCAGCAAACCTGCCTTTGCCAAGGCTTTTTCTCTGGGCAACTCTGCATCTCAGATCCATCACATTCCATATCTGTCCCTTCCTATAACTGGAGTCCTGGATCCTTAGTCTTGTGACAACAGGTCCCCATTTTGTGTGTGCTGCAAGAAGCCTTGAGCCAGCTCTGCCAGGAAATGACTGTGAGTGCAAAAAATCAGGGGTTTAGTAGGGCAAACGATCAGTTGGGGCAGCAAGAATATCACATGCTCTATATGGATATACAAATTGCAAAGTTTGTGCTGGACATATGAAACCTGTATTTGCATGAGCCAGCTAGAATGTCTGCGTGCAATGAACCAGGCAGGTACCAAGACAGGTACTTGAAGTTACGTTCTTCAGAGAAGTTCTTCATCTGGTGTAAATTGAAATAGCTACATCCTCTTTAATGAACTGGTGCCTGCTTCTACCAGCTGGCCCTGATCTACCTATATTTTAAATCTTATGCTGTACTGTTTGTTGAGAATCTTGAAAACATTAGCTCCTTTCTGGCTTGGTTTTTGACTTAGTAAACTTCTAGGTGAATGATCATTTCATTGCCAAGAGCTCAGATCATGCAATTGCTTAATGAGGGGTCGTGTGTGGACGTAGACCCTCAATTTGTTGCCTGATATCTAAATCAATCTAAGCTGTCTGTCTGCTTGTGTATGAAAGAACTGCCCCCTTATTATCCAAAGAGGTAAGCTCTGCAGGGCAGGAGCTATCTTTCTCTTCTGTTTGCCCAGTGGCCAGGGAAATTTTTTTTTATTGTGTTTTGGTTTTGCCTAGAGGCTAGGTCATGGATCAGGGCCTCCCTGCGCCAGACTGTGCAGAGGCTTGACAAACAAATGGTTTTTACCCCCAAAGCCTGCTGATTTATATAACCCTCTGGTTACATAAATAACAGGTTGGCTATCAAGGTGTCCTTGTTTCACAGGGATGTTGTTTACGTCAAATGTTGTATTTAATTGTCCCTATGCCCAGACGAGCACGTGCAGTGCAAACTGTGCAACAAGGACCAGCCTGGTCCTAATTGCTTAGTCCCTCCTGCTCCTGCCCGCAGTGTGTCAGGAAGATGGGGACAGGAGTATGATTATGGCTGTGTTAGCAACTGGTGCAGCACTGCAGAGTGGCTGGAAAGGGTGATACAGCTGAGTTCCCAGCATCCATGCCGTGTGCATTTTGGGGATGTTTCCTTTAGAATAGCTCTGATGTGCCCTAACAGTGGAACTGAAGCTTCTGGTAGTTCCATCCCAAAAGAGTCCAGTTTATGGCTCTGAGACTGCTCCACACTTAGAGAGTGATACATGGCATCGATAGCAAGATTTGCGTCAGAAGTGCACTCCTGACTCTCATTTAAAGGTCAATTAGATGGTTGAGGATGCTCTTCCCAGCTCAGAATGCAAGCAAGGCTCACCTGGAGATTATAGTGTCTTCTCCACCCTCGTTAACTCCCTTCTGAGTGAAAAAATACAGAGAATGCAAAATGGTCAGTCGTAAATGATGGAGAAGAGCACCAATTTCCTCGACTGTCTGAAATGGGGAAGGCAGGAAATAACATTTTATTTTTATTCATATTATTTTTATTATTAATATTATAGAATCATAGAATGGCCTGGGTTGAAAAGGACCTTAAAGATCATCTAGCTTCAAATCCCTGCTGTGGGAATATTTTTATTAAAAGTGGACATGGGTGTTTCTTCTGGAAAGGACCTTCCTTCAGCAAAACATGGAGAAAAAGGAAGCTTGACCCAACTAAGTTCGACTTAGTCTGTTCTACAGACTACATGCCTGTTCTACAACAGACATGATGTACCACAACATTTTTCAAAGAGGTATCTTTCACCTTTCCCATCTGAAATACACATGAAGTAATTGTGTGTCTGGTGTTAACACTGGCAAAAGAACATCGACAATCTTCAGAGCTTAATCTGACAACAAAATGCTCAAGTTAATTCCTAGATGGGTTTAACTGATTAGCTGCACTTTTTTTTTCCCAACGAAGCTGTTTCATCTGGCACCATGACATCACTGAAGACTAGATGCAATGTCATATAAATCTGTAAGAAGCCTATCTTTTAAATCTCAGTATTTCTGAAGGCTTTTTAGTATAAAAAACAGCATACATATAACTAAGGAAAAGTTAGTTTTGACTAGGGGAAAATGGTTTTCTGAGTATTGTCTCTAAATGCAGCATATGTTTGAAAATGTTTTCTCTTCCAGCTACCAGCAAAGGAAATCCAACCCAGGTTGTATCAGTGCAATATGGGGACAAAATACATTTTAAAACAAGAGGGAAAGCTTTTTTTTTCCCCATAGAAACACCCTACCTCTCTGTATCTGCAGACATGAGGTCTAAAGAAAAACAACCATCACAAAATGTCCAACCTCAGTCACAGGGTCTCACACCAAACATTATACTGTAATCTTTCAAGGTTCTTACCATGCAGTGGCCAAAGTGGGGGCATCCTGCCTTGACAGTGGGTTGTTTTTTTTTTTTTGAGATGAGGCCAAATGTGCACCAACTCAGGAGAGGAGACTCTAAGCATGTAACAGGTTTAGATTTAGCCCTATAATTGTATGAGGAATCAGTGGATTAGATTTCAGCTGCAGACACTTTATTTGAAGAGAAGTAGGTTAAAAACCAGCAGGTGGCAAAATGACAGCTGGGGAAAGATGAGCTACAAAACTTTCCACAAAAAAACTGACTTGATTCCATATTTTTCTCTCATTTTTCAACCTTTTGACCTCTTAGTATTGCAGTAGGCCATCAGAGACCCCTAATGGGATAGGTACCAGACACCCTAGGAAGCAGGGGGGCATAGTCTCTGTGTTTACTATTTATTTGAAATATTGTGTTCTGTGCCAAACAGGTCCTCAGAGGGTCATCAAGAATCTGAAGGACTCCTACATTGCCTGGTTAACAGCTACCTGGAGATAGAAATAATACATACACTGTGAATGTGGTTTGTTTTTTTGTGGGTTTTTTTTGTGTTTTTTTTTTTTCCTAGTTTCTTGTGAGTGGAACTACCCTCTAATTCTTTGTCATATATGCTCCTTAGAACTTTTTTTATCTAAAATGTTACTAGCTTTGGTACATGGCCCGTTTCTCAACTTAACAAAAAATAAAAAGGTCAAAGGGTTACAGATATCCCATTCCACACACAGTTTGTAATTTCTTAATCTTCCTGGCTCCCTCAAAGTTTAGGTCTTTCCACCATCACTGTTCGCTTGGCTAAAAGCATAAAGAAACCATAGACTGATGTTTGGTCTCAGTTTAAGCATTATCCAGGCTCTTGGTTAACAAAGAGTCCTGTGGAAATGTCAATAACAACAAATAACCCAACGCTGTATCATAGAGAAACAACTGTGAAGAAACAAAAGGAAGGCGAGAAAATACGCTTCTACCATTATTCATTCTGTTCTCCCACATCAGCCCAGCTGGGTCTCTTTTCTGTTATTCCTCACCTGTACCCATTTTTGGAAGTGGAGACTGTTACCATCTGCCCATGGTAGAGTAATGCCAATTATACATAAACTTCGTGATATTATCTCCATTGCTGTGGAATGCACTGAGGTCCTTGTATGTTGTGTAAATTAAACTCATTTATATTACACTTCCTTATCTTTATTACGCATATTAAGGACCAGCCTTGTTTATGCCAAATCAAATTGCCCAGCTTTGCTAATTGTATTTTTCTTGTCCTTGTGTGGTCGTGGTCAAGGGTAAATATTTGGCTTATATATTGGGTGGCATAAAAGGGTAGTGGGGTGGAACATAAGTTAGTAAAATTCCTTTATGAACTTATTTTCATTCCACATATCATATCCTAACACAGAAAGTTGCAGATTAACCAGACTTGTGACTACATGCTACTTTAATTGTTTTCATTTGGTGCTCTGTATAGCCAGAGGCTTTTTCTATGTATTAATAAACATTACATTAATTTTCCATTGTTCCTGGCCTTCAGATATCACAGGTCAAACCAGAGCCTCATGGATCCCACTGGAAAACAAGACTGAACAAAAATGCCACGTTGCGTCAGGAAGTGATGTCACTAGCCAGGGTCTTGCTTCCAGAGTTCTGTGTTTTACTTGACTTGTGAAGCTGTTTTCCTGTGCAAACCCGTAGGCTTAATACTTGTGGGAATGACTGAGGACAAACATCTTGCAGTTTTACTGACTATCAATGCATCATTCTTTGACACGCTGTTAACAATCTGTTGACCTCTGTAAAAATTGGAGTTTCAGGGAAAAAGAAAGTGTCCCGTGTCTGCTTATCGATAAAATGCTCACGCTGCATAGATACATGAGTATATTGGATCGAGCTGCTTTCAATTAACACTTTCAAGATCCTATTTATTGTCAATATCTGACCCAAAACCAATGATTCATGTTCCAAAGAAAATGCTGCTTTTATATTTTTCCACCAGCCCAGCCTCTCACCACAGACCTGAGCTATTCCCTCAACTACTGCTCTACATCTGGGTGACATGAGAGATAATTGCAGGACGCTTACAGTCCTGATAAACTGTGGTTTCCCTTGCTCTGCAGCCCTTTGAAGTTGCAGACAGTTTCATGATAATTGATAATCTAATCTCTTCCCAGCCTGTGGTTTTTTTTTTTTTGTTTTTTTTTTTTTTTTAAAGGCTGCTCTGAAACAGCAAGAAGAGGAAATATTACAGCATAAGTATTGATTGCTGCATGCAGAGGTCACTGTGTGGGGATTACACTTTTATCACAAGGTTCTTGTGAAAGGTGAAGTTTTGTCAAGATCCTAATAAAAACTGTGGAGCACTAGTTAAA
Source organism: Syrrhaptes paradoxus (assembly GCA_013400615.1). Classification (NCBI taxonomy): domain Eukaryota; kingdom Metazoa; phylum Chordata; class Aves; order Pterocliformes; family Pteroclidae; genus Syrrhaptes; species Syrrhaptes paradoxus. The sequence continues at coordinate 24,117 of VZTO01004798.1, read as the reverse complement.
TACAAGGAGCAGGGTGAGGAAAATGATTTTTTATTCTTAGTACCTCAAGGCTATACATGGCAATTACTATGGCGGAGGCAATAAAGAAGTTGTTAATTACAGGTTTTATACCCTTGTAGCCCAAAGTAAGAATGAAAGGACTAAAGGTTATAAGTGGTACAGAAGAAAGAAAGAAAGAAAGAAGGACAGAAGAGTTGCTGGAGATTTTTTCTTTCCACATGCAATTAAACAAGTGACTTAAGTTACAGTGGGATAAGATGTGACAGAGGGGCAATTTCAGTTTGATCAGGTAAAACACCTGAAATCTTACTTAGCATGCAATTCGCTTTATTTACCTTTGTATTATTGCTGTGATGGCATGGTTACCTAAAAACTCCACATTGACTGCTATCATCCCCTGGAGCAAAGCATGAGGACAATGTGAAAGATACATCTCAATGTTCCTCAGCTCTAAATATGCTTTGGAGTTATTTTATTGCCTGAAATTCTGATGAGTAGTTTTGTCAGGGGCTCTCTCCGGAAATACGGGAGAGGCAGTAGGTGCAACAGTTATACTTTGCAAGCATGATACAAAAAAAGCACAGATGGTAAATATTTATATGTTTAGCAGAAGCGATTTGTTTGAAAATGAGAAAAGTTTCTGTTCCGTCCCGCTGGACCAACATATCCTTTGTGATAAGTGATATTCATGAGAATTTGTAGTACTGTACAATATGTTAACTAGGGGCATGTAATTTTCTGAATGCTGACAGGGATAAATATATGCGGCTGCACACACACAAAACTCACACATACTTAATGAGAGCAAAATTAAAGTCTTCTGAAACAAGGCTGATTGATTAAAACTCAACAGACCCACACAAATATGAACACCAATACACACGGCTCATAAAATGCTTTCAGACCACATCTTTAAAGGGGCAATGCAAATACTAATTTCTTACCAGACTAAACTCTCAACTGTGCCAGATGAGAAATGGGATAACTGGTGAGTCAAAGGTATAGCTGGCTCCAGGAACGTTTCCTCCTTCCTTTGCCTTTTTTTCCCTGATGGTACACCACTGCAAATCGGAGCTCTTCAGCTTTGCACCAGACTGTATTTCCTGAGTACTGGAAATGGCCACATTGTCTGACTTTATCCGTCCTCACCCCTCTGGCCTTTGAAGTAAAGAAAAGAGTGAGAAGGGATGTTGTAGAGCCGTCTACAGTGGTCTTACACCTTCTGAGAATTCATCCATCCCCTTACACTCAGCGTGGTTGTTTGTAAAATTGGACTTAGGCAGTGATTTATTTGCAAAAAATCAATCAAGTTGAATTTGACAAGGAATAGGTCTTATAAGCCAGGTGAAATTGGATACAACTGGGAAATAACTGTGATACTCCAGCATTCTCCTTTTTAATTCCTCTTTCTGCTCTCTCTTTTTTTCTGATCTTTTAGATGTGTGTCAGTGCCTTCCTTGTAGGTATTTAGATAATACAGACATTACTGCTGCTCTTTTTACTCCACTGTCATGTCTTCTGATCACAATAATTGCTGTCACTAACTCTGAAGAGATCCTGATTTCCAGCAGGTGATAATTCCTCACTCATTCTTCACCCTTCTATTACCCGCTTCTATTGTGCTCCTTCCTATGGTTTCTGCAGAGTCCCTTAGGCCACCAGACATATCACTCTTTTTCACAAGAAAATTGAAAGAGGAATTTGGTCTGTTACCCTGTAGTTTGGTGAGAACTGTAGTTCCCTGGTAGCCTTTGCACACATGCAAATCCAACGATTTGTTCAGAACATCTGCCATGAGTTTAGAGTGTCTTGGATGTCTCTGACCCAGCCCATGTGCACATCAATGTTGGTCTGCCCTCTGAGGTGGCCTGGAACTCTGACTCACTGCGCAAGATCTCCGTGGCTCACTCACCATACCTCTGCCCGGGAAGTCCTGCACATACATATGGTTCCCTATTGTTTTTGTTCTTTCTCCAAACACCCTGTTACGATGCCATCTTCATTTTCTCTTCCATCCTCCTGCTCCCTGTGCTTCCATACAGTTTCATTTCCCCATCTTTGCTCTCCTCCCAGCTCTATGCATTTGGGAATTGCTCTCAACCCAGAGGGATGCAAGGAGACTCCGGACTGTTGTAGGCCTCCCACATTTTATACAGAAGAGAATAATAACCAGAAAAAAAATTAAAATAGCTCAAGAAATCCACTTAGCCTAGACATGCAAAATAAAATAATTTTGACTTTGAGGGCAACATCCCTCTTGGATTCTCTTGCACCCGCTATTGTTCTTCCATTGTTTGTCTTTCTCTCAGTTTCCCTTTTTATTCTGTACGGATTCTTGACTCTCCATGTTTCCATCCCCTACCCCACTCTGTCATTCCATTTTCCCCATTCTGTTCTGGACCATAGGCATAGCTTGAATTATCTGAGGGACAGCAACAAAGGTAACTAGACGTATGCTTGTTGATTGACCCTGATCAGCCATTGTGAAGAAAACACATAGTTTCTGTGCCTTTTATCTCAGAGATAGGAACTGCTATGGAAAGTTATTAGCTACCACTGTGGCCTGTGTCAGAGTCAGGTAAGGAAGCACATAGTAGCTTTATATAAATTAAAATTTCCAGTGTGATGGAAATTCCAATTTTTGCTAGGAATTCTATAGAGCAGTCATGTTGGCACAGTTTTGCCCATGACTGAGCTTTTGTGTCTATTTAATTTAAATATTTGACCTTTAAGAAGATGATGCGGGGCAGGTGGGAAGGAAATGCTGCACTTGGTCTGTTAAGGCACCAAACATACACTAAATAAAAACAGAAACAGGTTGCTTTATATCCTCCACTTTGAGACCTTCTGGATGTGTTTATGGTACTAAAAGTTTTCGTCTTAGTTTCTTGGCCTGATTTTGGTTCTTTTTTTTCAGAATTAAAGCTTTTTTTTTTGTGTCTTGTTTGTTTTCCTTAGCACTGGTTTTATGTCTGCTCATGGCGTTCTTTCTAATGCGTGCTGTTTCTTCTGTGACATCTGCTCTATCTGTGACAGAGCTTGCTTTCTGTCTTAGTGGTAAGGAAAAGTACTTTTAAATTATTCTCCTTTTCTGGTGAGCTTTTATACAGTTTTCTTCACTGTACATTTTCTTAATATCGTCAGCAGATTTTGTGTCCTATGCAGCTGGACCATTTCTGCTAGGTTGAGACCTACACCCCTCTTTCAAGTCAAAAATTACAGCCAAGATGTACACCTACCCTTCGGTGCCTGCAAATAAGTTACATGGGATCTGTTAACACGGAGTGATCTGAGTTCTGGCTGCCCATCACAGAAAAGCATAAGCGATGTTGGCTTTGTGTCTGTAGATAAATGAAGGATTAAAAAAAATGAATAAACACTTTGTGGGTGCAAAGCACAGCTTTCAGTCACAATGTACATAACACGGAATTAAATACATGTGTTAAATAAACATCAAATGTCTCTAGTTTGGTCCATTTAAAAATAGCTGAGGTAAAACTCTATGAAAAGTATGGCCTGTATTCAAAAGAAGAAAGAGAACTTGCAGCCCAGTCTGTCACCCTGTCCATTGCCAATTCTTTTGTGTCTAGGTATTGCAGCTCATATGGTATGTGGGATCCGAGACCCCAGAAGCTTTTAGAGTCACCAAAAGAGCTCCTGCAGCAACGCCACTGGCTGTGCGCTCTTGTGCTGCTCTTCTTGGTGCTTTGTTAAGCCCTGGGGACAAATTGACATGTCACCCACCTGTGTCCCCAGAGCCAGCTCCATCCGTGCATTGAAGAGAAGGATGGCATCCTGAGTGTGTTGCACTTGCTGTATCTTTGTAAAGTTAAAGGACACACTTGGGAAAGTGTCTTATTGAAACAAAAGTGATGAAAACACTTCAGCATCCCTTCACACAAGTTCTCAAATTTATCATTCCCTGTAACAAAAGAGTTCATAAATATCAGCTTGTAGCTCCTTTGGGCATCAAAGGCAACATTTTATTTTCATTAACTATGAATTGATGATTATGTGGGCTAAATTTTTTAATAATGTAAATGTAGATTTGCAAGGACAATTACTGTTTACTCATGCAAATGTAAGACAGCTGTTCACAACCACTGTCAGCCTTTGCATCTGCAATTGAAACAAATCCACGGCCAAAATGACTGGACTTTTTGTAATCTAGTGTGTGTGCATCTAGATGATATGAGTATTCCAGATCCATAACAGAAGCAAGACTGGGTATGAATTTGCCTGGCGGACTGGAGTTTCAGATCACTTTCCACTTGCGGAGGGTTTGCTATGTGCCTTTCCTGTGTGGTTGCACCAGAAGCAATATGGGCACAGAAAACTTTTGCATGCTAAAATGAAATTGAGATGTGACTATGGAGGTTTCTGCTATCATGGATAAGGTTGTTTCTTTCCTGGGAAATCCCAGTTATGTTCAGAGGGCTGGAGCACTTCCTGTCTGAGGACAGGCTGAGAGAGTTGGGGTTGTTTAGCCTGGAGAAGAGAAGGCTCCGGGGAGACCTTCCAGCACCTTCCAGTGCTGAAAGGGGGCTCAAGGAGAGATCGGGGGCTCTGGATCAGGGGGAGCAGGGATACCATGAGGGGGAATGGGTTTGAGCTGAAAGAGGGTAGATTTAGGTGAGACATGAGGAAGAAAGGTCTTCTTGTGCGGGTGGTGAGGCAGTGGCCCAGGTTGCCCAGGGAAGCTGTGGATGCCCCATCCCTGGAGCGGTTCAAGGCCAGGCTGGATGAGGCTTTGGGCAACCTGGGCTAGTGGGAGGTGTCCCTGCCTACGGCAGGGGGTGGGACCGGATGGGCTTTAAGGTCCTTTCCAACCCAAACCAGTCTCTGATTCTGTGATTCTATGATTCTTCAGAAACTACAGTGATATCAGACACTTTGGGGTGATGACAAAAGATAATTTTGCCATTATTTTGTGAGCAGACAAATAAGATCTACATAAGGCTTTGTCCTGGGTTCAGCTGAGACAGAGTTAACCCTCTTCATAATAGCCAGCAAGAGGCTGTGTTTTGGATTTGTGCTCAGGAGAAAGCTGATAAAAAGTGATGCTTACATGGCTGCCAAGGTCTTTCAGCTCCTCTGGCTGTCTGCAAACAGGAGAAGCTGGGAGGGAGCACAGCCCCAGTGACCAGCCCAGGATTTGACTTTAGGTTCAGGATTGAGACCCAGAGTGGCCAATAATCTATCCCATAACATACAGGTCATGCCCAGTATAGAGGTGAGGACCCTCCGGAAGATCGGCCCTTTTGGTTCCAGGTCTCTTTTGCTCCGGGTCATCTTGTTCCAGGTGATCTCTCGGACTGTTCTCTCTGTTCCGTGAGTGCGGTTTCGGGACTCTCCCTGCTCCGGGATTGTTAGCTGGGAACAGGCTGAGCCTTGGTCATGGGGTGGGGGGGCAGTGTCACTGTGTATCACTCATTTGTATATTTGTATATAGGATTATTTTCAATATTATTGTAGTTTAGTTATTAAATTGTCCTTATCTCAACCCACGAGTCCTGTTTTCCCTTTACCCTTTTAATTCTCTCTCCTATCCTCAGGTGGGGGAGGGAGGGAATTGCTTGAGTGGGTGTGTTTTGGCCCCCAGCCAAGGGATAACCCATCACAGGCTTAAATTAAGAGTAATCTAGAATTTGCCAATCAATAGCAGATTCACAGGTCATTAAAAAATTGTGGTTTTTTAGAAATAAAAAAACACTTGACACTTTGTATGTCATTCGTATTCCTCTGGACAGCACGGGTCACCCAGTCACAACATACTCATGGCAAATCTTGCAGTATTCAGCAGGAAAATGTATCTGGGAAGAAAACTGCATTTCATTCATGTCTGTTACTCTTTATTTTATGTAGCAACGTAAGGTTCCACTCTTTCTGAGGGTTTTTCCCTTTGGCCTTCTTTCTCACACCTGATTCCTCCCTCCATGCATGTCCATAGGGCAAGGAGATTCATCAGCCTGACTATCCATATTCTGATCTGTACCAGGGGGACTGAGTGTCTGCGGATGGTGCGAGAAGCACCGAGGAACTGCTGCTTCCAGAGTGACTTCCCTACAGCAGAAGGAGAAGCAGATGCTCTGTGGGGAATAAACTCAGGCTGGCTGTCCTAAACTGTTACTCTAATACTGAATTCCTTTCAGTTTATCCTGCATCTTAAATAGGTAGATAGAACTGATGTCATTTAATAGCTAGGATATTCATAGGAATGACCTACAAATGGAGGACACAGCCTGTAAACAAAATTGCATTTTGTTCATTAGCTACAGTACAAATCAATTTTGGGTAACAGAGACATCCTAATAAGACATTCCTTTTGTACCTCTATCATCAAGGTGAACCTTAAAATAGTTGTTTAATATACACATATAATAATAAATTATTAACCATACAGAGATAAACTGGATCCATTCAGAAACATCCAGATGCTACTTATAAAAAGGATGTTCTGAGGATTACAAACAGGTCACATATTGAAAATTACATTATTGTACTAGTGAGGAGATGAAATAGATCCATTTACACCTTCTTCACTGAGGTTATTCTTAAATGCACTGCTTGCAACCTACGAGAAGGGTAGTCCCTTGTATTTTGTAGACTTGGAAATGTGAATTTCCAAGAGGATTACACCAGGGTTTTCTGTAATTCATTTTCCTCTCTGACAATGACTGGCATGTATTCACAAGTGAGTGTTAAATGCGATAAATTTGCAAGCTAGATTCCAAGTCAATCAATTAGCTACAAGAGGGCTACCGAACAGCAACTAATCTTGGGTTACTTATGCTCTGGATATATTCCTAGCAGCTATGCATTCACTAACAAGTTAAATGGTGGAAAAGCAACAAAGCAAGTTGTGGTGATCGCTGCAAAAAGATATGCAGTCTATAGTCTGAGACAGGTCAGGCGACAATGCATCTAGAGATTAGCGATGTAGAATCCCTCAGATAGATCAATGAGACTATCTGATATTGATGTGGGTTCAGAGGAAGCAGCCTAGCAGTAAAGGGAAGCTTTCAGGACTGATAAAAAGAAGTTCAGGAAATTCGGTCAGAGGAAAGGGACGACACACATCTGGGTGAGAGAGTCAAGATCTAACGGCTCAGTACACGGATCAGGAATGGGGGAGTTCAGAGGTAAATGTCCCCCGTAATATAATTTGAGTTGTGTCTATTAGAGATTTTAAAATAAGAGGTTCACACAGACATAAAAGAAATTGCATTGCGTGAAGTCTTCCTGTTTCAAAAAAAAAAAAAAAAGCTGGAAAAGCTGGGTATCCCCAGAATCCACCACACTACCAGTTTTAGAACACAGACAAATTACAGCCAATCAAAAGCAGTAAGGTAGAGTGAGTGCCGATATTTTACCTGTTTTTCACTAGCAGCATTTATTTTTCAGAGTTGTAACTTCTTTACAGGGGAAGAGAGACGATCCAGAGGCCTCAGAGGGACTACAGAATCTTTCCCTTCTCCGTCACAGTCCGTGTCCATCTCGGGCTTTCTGGGGCATGCGTGAAGGGGCAACAACTCCCACCCTTGCATAACGCAGCTCTGCAGGTTTTACTCTCTGTCTGTGTGTGGACAATCCCACCCCAGACAGAGCCTGAAACTCTCCTTTTCCTGTGTCTGCTGCACCCGGAGCCTGGCCGTGTTCAGGGCACTTTACAGGAACTTACAGCACCGACCACTTGGAATTGGAAATGAAATCAAACAATTCTGAAATCAACCAAAGTCATTAAAGAAATTGCAAGCAGTTGCTTATAATCACAGCTGAGTGAAAGAGAGAGGAGTGATGAACCAAACCGATAGACGGTGCGCTATTGAATAGCCCAAAAAGGGAGCGTTGCTTACGGGGCATCAACTCATCTTTATCTGTCAGCAGCGAAAACACAGGAAGGCTTGCCCTTTTGAAATGTAAACAGAAAATTATGCCTCCAACACAAACCCCAGCCATTAAAAAGGCAGCTTTTATTCCTTCTCATAATGTTCAGGAACAGAAGGCAGGAGCACTGATGTGGTTCCACAGCTGTTGCCAAGGGAAGGTAGGAATGTAGCTTGCCACATCTGGGGTGACATCTTTGAAGAGGCACTTAATCTGCAGTGCTGAGGTATGCTAAGCCTCTTTGCTTTTCTTTACCAGTTCTCAAGCTAATACTACTCCTGGAGAGTAATGCTGATTTCAAGTCAATGGGTGAGATGAAAGAACAATTAAGGACAGTAATGCTTTATGCATTGTGGAAAATATAAAGATGGGACAATAACATAATTCCTTGATCACTCCGGCAGAAGATTTACTTTGCCACACTTTAAAGTTGTAGGTTCCTGGCTTTTAAAACAAAAATGACAGGAATTTTTAATCACCGAGTGTGTGTTTTGTGAATTGAAGGGGGGCATTGAAAGACTGGAAAATAAAAGGTATCTGCTGCTATTACACTGATGTGTTTCTATTGGATCAAAGCCTTTTCTTCTCCAGAGCTCTTCAGAAACAATTTGCCAGTATTGCTAGGCAGGCATTACACAAAGAAAGACATCAGGTAAAGAAACACAAGAGAAGCTTTAATAAGTAAGAATGCCTTTATGGCACTAGTCTTGTTTTCTAATAATTGAAAAACTCAGAAGCCAGACCTTTTGGATGAATGAAAAAAAAAAAAAAAAAAAGAAAAAAAAAGAAAAAAAAGGGGAGAGGTGACAGAGAAAGAGAAGACAGAAATTCTGATCTCAAGAGTCTAGTCCAAACTTTCTCTAGTTTGAGGAGGGTAGCATTTACTCCAAAAGCAGAATAAAAGGCTGAGTCTTACAATAGGCTAGCCGGACATTTCAATCTTTGGATTGCTGTGCTACACTGAAGTCTGTCTGGTGGCATTGTGCTAAATGCTGAAGTAAGGAATTAGGATATTGCGACTTAAAATGAGCCCTGCACTTTAAATAAATATTCTTTTAGTATTGAAAATAATTTTTTTTTTTCATCTTGAATGGTGAAATGACTTTAACTTTTATTTTGAAATGTTTTAGGAACTTCTGAGTGTATGATACCTAGGTATTACTACCCAAGTTATGAATCTAACTTTATACATGGGTGCCTGTGTATGTCCAGTCATTTAAACATAGATATTTACTTGTGTGCAGACACATACTCACACACAGTTTAGACCTATTTTTCCAGTATAAAATTTTGCCCTTCTCCAGAATGTGAGCCTTTAGTACCAATTTCGAGTGCACTGTACTATTGGGAGGACATGTCAGTCAGTTAAAAAAAATTAAAAAATCACACCAGAGTAGGAAAACCAAGAATGAGCCCAGACTACAACTTGGAGCAAAATTCCAGAGGATGTTCAGGACCAAAACTCATGGCTCAGCCTGGTTTTTTACTAACCGAACACACAAAAGCAACAAAAATCTTCCTCCTGTTTACAGTCCTCAAAAATTACCCTGTTGTTATGGTTTTGTGTGGTGGGTTTGCCTGGTGGCAGGGAGGGGCCACTGCAATGCCTCCTGTAAGTGGCTGATAAAGGTTTTCCTGGATTCCAGCTCTGCTGGCAGCAAGGGAGGGGCTGCAGTGGCGGCTCCTGTGACTGCTCAGGGTTCACCCCCACCCCCGGCTCCAAGCATTTAGTAACTGGGAGGGGCAGTGGGGGAAGGAGCCCCACTGATCCAGCCCCTGTGAGAAACTGCTGGAAGTTTCCCCAGCTTCAGGCTGGACCCACCCCAGGCCAGGGCTGAGCCAGTCGGCGCCTCTGCCAATAACAGATTGAAGAGGGGGCACAGGAGATGGGGGGGCATGGCCCCAGGCAGGGACCAGCTCAGGCGGAGCAGCCCGGCTGCTTGGCTTCTGTGAACCGACCTGCCATAGCCTAAGCCTCCGCCATGGCTCGCCCGAGAGCCAGCTTCCTCAGGAGCCGATGAAGGCCTGCGGTGGAGAGAGAAGCAAGATTTTGAGAGAGACGGCTATGCAGACACTCTGTCAGAGAAGAGAAGCGAGAGGAAAGGAAGCGCCCTTGGAATTTCCCTGGGGCAACAAAGGACTGTCCCCTTGGCCTTTCTAAACTATGACATTGTTGAAAGCAGACATTTCAGAACAGAAATTTCAGAAATTTCTAATTGCTGTACCTGATTTGAAAAGGAAAACAAGCCCAGAAAGTCAGAGCAGTAAGCCGGTTTTTTCTCATTTATGAAAAGTGCCATTGAAAATGTGTAGCACAGGCCAGGTCCTGTGGAAAAAACTCAAGAGAGTTTTTAAGGATGTGTGACTGTGGACAGGTCATTCAGGGTTTGATCCAAAGCTCATCAATGTCAAGTGAAAGACTCCTGTTGACTCCAGTGATCTTTATTTTGGGATCTGTGCTTCTGCTTCTCATGTGAAGGCTCCTAACTTCCACCGTGAGTGTCTGCAAGATGAGGTCTTTGTGGGCTTCAGTATTCTCATCTCGAGAGAGTCTGTGAAGAGACAATCTCATTAGTGTTATCTTCAATACATAATCTTATTCAGAGACCTAAAAAGATAAATAAAATACCATATAAAAGGTTTGTAAGGATGTACTGGGAAAAACAAACAGGGAAAAAAGTCCTATTTATATCTGAAAAGTTGTTAAAGATCTTCCTAGGATTAAGGGGCAAGAGTCAGTCACTTTTTTCTGTGGTTGCAGTGGGATTTGTGCATTTAAATTACTGTTCTGTGGCTGAGGGATGCTGTAGGAGTAATGGCGAAGGAGAACACTGGAACCATGTCAGTTTTCTGAGTTTTTGTGATGTACATCAGGTTTGCTGGACTGGTGCCCAGTGTCTATTTCTCAACAGACCTTTCAGTTCTTTTTTTTTTTTTAAACATTTTTCTATTGATACTGTGAGATCTAATTCAGTACGGAATTCAGAACAGCAATTTCTCTCCTGTTTTGTGGTTTGTAGGACATTTTAATTTTTTTTTGTGCTTTAGCATCCTTCATTGCCATCTAGCTGTCTCGCAGTGCCAGTTTAAGACAGTGGCCCTGATGGGAACCACATGCCTAAAACGGGTAGCAAGTCTTGACTCTTGTCCAGGAGTTTTCTTACTGTAATGTACTCTCAGCCTCAGTGCCATACGAGGATGGTAGAAATTTGTTAACGTGTCTGAGAGACCATTTTTATACTATTAGTTCACTTCTGTTGACAACAGATACAGAAAGCAGAGAATCCTGTTTTCAGCTGTTTCTCACAAAGCAGCAAAGAGGAATTGGGTCACCTGGGTCACCTCAGACACTCACTTCAGTTGTCAGTGAAATAAACAGCTGCAGAATAGGTGGAACTTTTACTAAAATGCTGTGCACAAATAAATCTTTTGTATGTGATATCTTCTGAATTTTCTAGGTATTTGTAAAAAATTAAGTAATCCTTTAAAACTCAAAGAAGCAACCAATGCCATTTTACCCAACTGAAATATACCATTGATAGGACAATTGTACATTTTAAGAAATACAGAGCTTTACGTGTTATTAAATCCAGAGCTAGGAATGTTCTCCAGACACTGAGCTAATGATATGCAATAAGGTTAAACCTTACTGTTTTTACTCAGGATCTGGAAACAGTTCTATTTTTTTGTGACAAAGATTTGACCCAGCAACTATTGGCAGAGCAGTAAAGTAGAAAGATGCCTGTCTAATCTAGCACTACTTGGCGTCAAGCTTCCAAGGACTTGTGGACCTGGGAGCTTATATAAAATCTCTTCATTCTAAAATGTCTGCAGCATCAGTCTTACTTGTGAAGCACCTAGAGCTGCTTGGATTTCATTGGGTGGGAAAAATTGCTTTTTAGTTTTCAGTGTTCCAGACAAAATCAGAAACAGCAGAAATGTATTCAAAGGACTGTAAAACCAAGTTCAGTCAAGCTCTACAATGAAAAGATGCTTCAGAGAAAGCTCATGTTTATGTGAGTTACATAAAAGGGTAAGTTGTAGACCTTCACGTGGAAATTCTTTTGCTTGATCACCTTTGTGCTCTGCAAATTTAAGAACAAGCTCTGTTCTAGTGATAACTAGTGACACAGCTCTAACTAGTCAGAGCACTTAGAAAAAGCAGAGAAGAATGGGTTTGACCATGTCTCCTACGTCTTCATGTCTCCTGCATCACAAATATCTCTCTGAACCACCAGCATGTTGGGTGAATGGATTACATTCTTTTTCTTCATATTCCCTACCTTTGAAGGCCTTCTTTTTGTCTATGTTTGGGAAAGGTAAAAACTGTCTCCTTCTCCACGTTGCCAAGAACCAGCAGAACATTGGGTTTGTTGGTCTATTTTGGTGTTTAAGTGGACAGCTAGAAGAAGTAAAAAGACCTTAAAATATCATGCATTAGATATGTTAAATAAGGCAGTGGGTGAAGGGAATGGCAGAGCAGGGCTGGGCAGGACCTGGGAAAGTCTGCTGTAGAAAACGAAGTGGCTTTTGGCTCTGGAAGAGTCACATCTAAGTGCTGGTCCCAGGCTCTCTACGGTAGCTGGTTGTGTGTACAGAACCCTGCTGATTTAAAAATCTATCCACAGGTGCTGTGGCTGTGCAGACAAATTATTTTCTATTTATATGTATATTTACCTATATTCTTTTAAAGAAAAGATCCCCAGGAGTCCCTCAGGTGATAACATAGTAGAATAACTGAGCCACACAAGGCAGCATCTCCCTCTCTAGAAGCAGCCACTGAGGGAAGGTGAGCTGAAGCTGCCCCAGCCACAGCAGGTGGCTCAACAGTCACTTGCCTGATGTGTGGATGTCTGAATGGATACCTATTCCCTCCCTCCTTCAAACCATCATGCCATCCCACCACTCTGCGTGTGCTAGCTTGCCCAGATGTACCCTTTCATGCCTCTTATAGACAGATACACAAAAGCTTTGTTCACTAAATGTTAGTTCTGCTTCCAAATGATGCACATTTCCATTAAAATATTTTTTTAATATATATAGATAAATATATATATTATCTGTATAAAATACATATATATTATATATATATATATACTCACAAAGCCTGTAACTGGAAGCCCAACTGGACAAGCTGTTGGGATATGAGCACACCTGGGAATTACACAAGGAAAAACTGAACAAGCCCCAAACTGCCACCTTCAGAAAGAGGTGGATTGCTTTCAAGCATAGTGGGCTAGAGCAATCCTTACTCCCCATGTCTCTCTCTCAAGGCAATTGGAGTTCCTCTTCATTTTACATTGCTATGACTGAGATTAAAAGACAACGGAGTGTCACCCTTTGCTTTCAGATGCTCTTAATCAGTGCCTGTAGCTTATGGCACATGTACACACATGCACAGATGTGCACAACCCTCTCTTTGATGTTCAAGGCTTCAAATTTATTAGTCTTGTTTAACAGTTATAACCAACAAATACAGCAAAGCAGCAAATAACGATTTTGAATAAGAACAGACTAAGCTAGCCCAATATTTTATGCCTTGCCACAAAGGCAAACCAGCCTGAAAACGCTTCTAAAAGTGCAAATGTAAACATGAATCTGGATCTGAATAGAGACAGATTTTGTACATAGCTTCTTAATAACCTTTGTCACTCCTGTGCCTTCATCAGGAGACGATTACACAAGTCTAGTATTTCTAAGTGCACGGTGCTCTGAAACAAGCTCTGGGTTGGCATCCACTATATAACTTCTATTTCAATCTTCTAATTCTTCTTCCTTTTCCTCTTAGCCCAGGAGGTGATGGATACACTATATGCTTCCCAGATATAGTTGATGGGTCAAATATTTTTTATGATCTGTATAAATACTTGATTTTTGCCTAGTTTAAGCCTCTAAAATGCCACTATATGAGACTGGAATCTTACTTGAGTCAATGCCTATGAGATCCTGCAATATGGTGTCAAGGCAAGAAAATGGAAACCTACCAATGCACACATATGAAGCCAGTTGCTAATGATTCTAATTTTAATGTCTAAATACGTTATTTTGGGGTAGCAATGTGAAATAGAGTATCTGGAAATTATTAAAGTAACAAGTGATGGGACAAGAGGAAACAGCCTCAAGTTGCACCAGGGGAGGTTTAGGCTGGATATTAGAAAAAATTTATTCATGGAAAGAGTGATGAGGCATTGGAACTGGCTGCCCAGGGAAGTGGTAGAGTCACCATCCCTGGAGGGGTTCAAGAAACATGTGGATGTGGTGCTTGGGGACATGGGTTAGTGGGTTGGGTGGTGTTGGGTTGACGGTTGGACTTGATGATCCTTGAGGTCTTTGCAACCTTAATGATTCTATCTGGCTTTCAAGTGCGTGAGTTCCCATCAATTCAAACCCCTTTGCTCTGTGTGGAGAAAACAGCTTCAACAGATGAAATGTGTAATAAAAAGAGACTTCTCTGCTCTGCAGATTGCAGCATGCTATGGAAACACCCTAAAAATCATTTAGAAAACTGGTTCAGAGACTAGGAGCAAGAGTGAGGCAGATCTGTATGAGCTGAGGCAGTTTTGCAGGTTGTCTTAAGCAGAAAATTTTTGTGACCCAAGATAGTTCATTTAAAGCCAACTGGGCTATCTCTGTGCTCAACCGTAGAAAGCTGGGGAGATTTAATTTCACACAGTTTAGATTAACTACAGTATGCACACTGTTTAAACTGAATTTTTACAGCACTCTTTTGGATACAAATAAACACTCTGAAGAGATAATTTACCAGGTCTCTTTTAAATGGCTATATTTGGGTAAGATGAACCTCATCCTTTTCTCTTCACTGAATGTGGAGTGCTTAGACTTCCAGCTTTGAGCTAGACACCTACATGTTAAAGTCTAATGCAAGGGAGATAAATCCCTATCTCTACCTCTCCAGACAGTTAGAAAATACCATTCACTTCTCTCAACACTGTGCTAATTCTGAATCCTTAATGCAGTGATGTAATCAGAAGCCCAAATTAAAATGCAACAGGAATTAGCATAGCTGATCCGTTGTTGTGGCTTTGTCTCCCTCTGATGGTTGGACAACATGAGCCTTTAGGGGGGATGCCATCTCTTTAATATACAAGACATCTTGGTGCATTTTTCTCTGGGTGTGCCCCTGAGGAACCATGTAAGAATCCTGCATTGCATCACCATACTATCCTAATAAATGTTCAAAGCCACTACATGGCAGAAAGGAGTACTCATTTGTTAAAGATCTCACTGTTTGAGGCCTTCATAAAGCCAGTGAAAGAACTACATAAAAAACGAACTACTGCCTTTCTCCCACTTTTAGATTTGATCCCCTATTTTGCTCACTGAAGGAAAAGAAATGTTCACCACAGCAAAGGTGTTCAGATGCACAAAATGTGGTTGAGCTCTGAACTCAAAACTACCTCTAGCATTGGACCCCGTCTTGCCCTGTACAAGTCTGTAAGTCTGAGAAGCCATTCCACCATGGCCACCCCTTTGGTAGTCCTACCAAAACCGCATGCAGAAGGTGTCTGCGGTTTCCAAATTGAGTATTGCAGTCCAAATCTGACAATGCTGTGTCCTGAGATTAAAATACTTCTGTTAATCTAACCCCTAGATTATTTCTAAAGCCTAGAAAAGAGCATTCATTGATCAAATAAAGACTGTTATCCTCCAAAGACAAGGCTTAAAAAAGCCAGATCTATTTACCGATGTTCAGAAGAAGATCATTAACTGTTAAAAAGCAAGAAAGAAGGCCACTGTCTTCCCCAAATCATGGCTCAAATGTCAGTTAGCAATAAATAAGGCACTGTGAGCTATTTGCTTTTAACAAAAAGTAAACTCTAAATTGCAAGTTAACAAATCTTAAAGTAAGATGAAGGTCTAAACCAGATATAATTCAGGAAGAAGGAGTTTCCCAACACAATAAAAACAAAGAAAGATACTTTAACGTAAATCAGTACCCAGAAACGAGTGAAAACAGTTAGAAAAAGTTCAGATACCCAGCACAGTGTTTAGATTACTTTCTGTATAGAGTGCACTACCTCTGTGTCTCTTTCAGCCAGACAGTTTGAATCCCTTTCTAAGCTCACAGATAGTGAATCTTTACAGTTCTATTAAAGGACCTACATCTTATTTGCTCAGCATTTGAATTTTTAGTACTTGCATTAGAATCATAGAATCATCAAAGTCNGAGGTCTCCTCTCAGCCTCCTCTTCTCCAGACTGAACCCCCCCAGCTCCCTCAGCCGCTCCTCGTCAGACCTGTGCTCCAGACCCTTCCCCAGCTTCGTCGCCCTTCTCTGGACAGGTAGCATAGGAGGGAGGAGTCTGTCCTCATGCCTGTTTAAAAAAGAGGACGCACTTTGGACCTGAAACAGTGTTGCTAGCTTCTCATTTCCACCAGTTTGTGTGGCGGTGGCTTGGGGATTTCAGTGACTGGCTGAACACCAATGGAGAAGCAAAAGTGAGTCAGTGGATGAGGAGTGAAACAAGTACATCTGTCTTGTGTTGCACAAAACCTAGTAAAATACTTAAAAGAAAAGTTCCCAGTAAAACATTGTATGGTTTGTACTGTAGCCCACTGTGTATTGGCAAGACCTAGATCTTTCAGAAAAAGTGCAAACATTTTTAAGAACTTTAATTCGCTCCCTAATATTGGCCAATGACAACAGAAAGTTTGCAACCAGAGAAATGAGAGAGGGAAGTGATTTACTTTACCTCTGCACTACCTTTTCCTCCTTATACTGCAGAACAGTTTGATGTAGAGGGAGTTTCTTGTGACCTCGTTTTGATTTTAGCTTCTTATCTTGGGGGCTATTTCCCTGTTAGAGTTTCTTCACCACACGTTCACACTGAAGCTGTCTCAGCAAGTCTCAGAGAAGTTGGTGAATTTTGAAAGTTTAATTTTCTGAGTGATCTCTCGGTTTGCACTGTGTTGAGCAAAGGGACCTGACAAAAACTGTATTAGTCACCAGCTTCCCAACTCCCAACATTATCTCCTGTGCCCTGCTCTGCCTCCCCTTTCCCAGTGGTCCCTCTGCTGACATTCTCCTACATCTGAACCAGGAGCTGCTGCACTGGCTCTTTTGCAGGACCATCCCGTCAAGCACACAGTGAGCAGCAGCAGAAGCTTCAGAGAAACATGCATGAACCCTGCAGTATGGTCATGAACTGGTCTCTGTAAATCTCATCCTAATCTCAAATAGGGAGAAGGTAACTTAAACTCTCAAGCCTAAGATTTTGGTTGTATTTTAGATCATATGTTACATAAACTGCATTACAGTGCTGGATAGGCTTGTTATCCAGCAAGATGTTTATTTTCTGGGGACTTTTATTGAATTATTGTCCCCAGAAACTTTCTGTTGTTTTTAGTTGAACCATCTTTGGTGGAGCAGAGTAGCAGCCTTCATGAAATCTCATCCACTCTCCTCCTTTGGGGAAGCAGTTGAGCTGGAATTCCTTGTTTGTCTCCTGTGTTGACTGAAAAGCCGCTAAGTGTTTTGTTTGTGACTTTGGATAAGCGGGTCACTTTCATTTTTCAGAAAGGAGAGATTGCCAACATGCAGAGAAAAGTAGGTGGATATAAACTTTGCACTGACTGGCATCTACAGCCGACAACAGAGAATATGTAGGGCTTGAGAGGATGCGTTTTGAAATGCTATGAAGTTTAATACATTAATTCAAAATTTATTCCTAATATCTCTTGAGATTTTTTAAATTTATTTTTGAAGCTATGTAAATTATAGCAAAACGTTAATTTCACTATTCTAATAGACTAATATGATAAAGTAAGCTCCCTTTCTTTGTTGAATGAAGACTTTATGAATAACAAGTTTTGGCAGCTACACTTGAATTTACTGCCTAGAGGAAGCATACAGTTAGAAATGAAATGTAGGGTCTTTGTTAGCTTATTTCACAACAGTATTTAAAAAGTGTCTGGAAATACATGAAATATCAGTATATAATAAACAAAATACCCTTTAAAACATATTGTTGAGATTTACCCTGTTACCTTTAAGAATAAGTGCATGTGACTCGTATCAAACTATCCCACAGTCAAAACTTTCAAATGTGGTTCCAGCTTTCTGCCTGCTATCCTGCTCTAACGAGACAGCATGTTTGATGTTGCTTGGATTCAAACATCATACTACCTTTGACCAGTGTGGAATATTGTAGCAGCTTCTATGTTTGCTCACATATACTAATTTTTCCTCTCCAGTCTTTTATGCATATTCCTGAACATCAAGAGAAGAAGGAGTTATTAGTGAGTGGATTACCTGTATAAATTAAGATGCAGGATTTAGTTAATTAACTCCAGCATATAATTTAATATTCAATGAATCTTTATTTATTTTCAAGTGATGGAAAACCCACCATGATTGTAGGTAACCTGGCCTTGTCTTTTGTCATGCATCACTGTGAAAAAATATTGCTGTATTTTCAGTCTGAGAGCTGCACCTTCCAAGCTTGGAATATTGCTTTAACAGTAGTTTATTTTTTCTACAAAGTTAACCTGCTTTTGACGGTTAATCAGGCCACACTATTGCCTTATCCAACCTCTACTTCTCTTTCTCACTTTCAGCCTGTGTTCACCTCTTGGATTGCATACGTTATCACGTACTGTGTCCATTCATCTGCTCTGCTCAACATCACCTACACTGAGCATCCCAAATTCACCTCTTTTTTGATGTGAACACAGTGAGACCTCTCTGTTCCAATGAAACAAATATCTAACTGATTGTCAGTAAACTGCTGTCAGAATTTTCAGTTCTTCTACATGTTGTGGTTTAACCCCAGCCTTCACTTAGCACCACACAGCCGCTCACTCACTGCTCCCCCAGTGGGATGGGAGAGAGAATCAGAGGAAAAAGGTAAGAAAACTTATGGGTTGAGATAAGAACAGTTTAATGACTGGATTGAAATGAAATTGATAATATTAATAATAATAATAATGAATTGCAATGAAAAGGAAAACAACAAAAACAAAACTCAGGAAAAAAAGTGATGCAGCCACTCACCACCTGCTGGACAATGCCCTGCGAGAGCCCCCAAGCAGCGATTGACTGCTCTCCCCCTCCCCCCTGGCCAACTCCCCCAGATCATATACCGAGCATGATATTTTATGGTATGGAATATCCCTTTGGCCAGCTTGGGTCAGCTGTCCTGGCTGTGTCTCACAGCTTCTTGTAAAGAAGAAGCCAGGAGGACAGGGGCAGCGTGAGAAGCTGAAAAAGCCCTTGGCCTAATGTAAGAACTGCTTGGCAACCACCAAAACTTCCTGTGTTATCAACACTATTCTCAGCACAAATCCGAAACATAGCCTCATACTAGCTACTAAGAAGAAAATTAACTCTCTCCCAACCAAAACCAGCACACTGCAAGATCCTGGATATTGGCTGGAGGTAGTCTGTTGTCCGTTAGATTGGGAGCTACACAATGCTCTTGCAAAGAAGGGCTTTGCTGAGGCTCAGATTATACTTCAAGACACTGCAAGGGAGGACCTCTATCAGACAAATGGGATTCGAATGATTCCTGACCAACACGTGCTCCAACATTATGCTATTTTCTGAAGGGACAACCCCATCAAGGTTTCTTTTTTTTCTAAGCATTGTTGAATGTGGGGGCAAACAATCTGTTGAGTTTTCAGTCTTCTCTGCACTGCCTTTTACTGAAACTAAACTAGTTTCTTGCTTGCTTCAGGATCCAGAGACCATGAAAGTGGCTTAAAACCACATCCCCTCTAATCCTCTTTGGTACTGTGCTGATTGTGGCTTGATATTTACAGACAGAGTTTTGATCACTGAATGTTCAGGAAAAGTTGAATACGGCTGGATGGGGAAGAAAAAGAAGTTTGAAAAAAACATAAAAAGCAGTGGAAGTCAAACGACATTCTTTCATCCTCTCCTCCTCCCTTCATACACTCACACAGATTTTGCCTTCTTAAGCACTTTTCTACTGCCTCCTCCCCCCCCTTTTTTTTTTTTTTTATTTCTCTCTGTATATACTGAGGGGAAAAAAGGTACACAGCCATTTTTACGAGAATGTTGACTGAGGGTGGTCACCATCTGTGCAAACTGTCTGAGATTGTGACTTCCTCTTTGCCGCCTTCTCTGTCAGAGAGAAAACCTCACTTCTTAGACAACCATGGGAATATTATTGCCCATCACCCTCACTGCCATCCTTCCCCTCACTGGCCCCCTTCACATGATTGGCATTTTCCAGTCAAAACATGCTTCTCCTTTGCCTGAAAGGGCTTCTTTAATAAAATACACATCCTGTTTAACATTTGAGGAGGTGACTAGTTAGCACCAGAAGCTCTGATGTGATTATTTGGGTATTGAAACAGAGGTTGTTTAATTGGCACAGCAAATAATTAAATTTCCCATTTATTTACAGGATAAGGAATTTGCCCCTCCTCTTCCTTACTCTCCCTTCCTCCACTGCTGCACGTTAGACTTTTAGAAACGTAGAGGATTACATCTAGGTCCGCAGAGTTTTGCAGTTTAGAACAGACATGTATTAAATTTGCCTAACTAAACCTGAGCAAACCTCTAGTGTTTGTCTCTTGTACTAAGGCTTTTCCAGGTACAACTTGTTTGGTTGAAGACAGCACTGCCCCCAGTGCTGTCATTCCTCACTAGCTGGAGGTTACATGGCATTTGTATGAGTGCTTCCTAATATACTTCAAGAAAAATAAGATGGCCTGAGCTCAGCGCTGCTGGTTACTGCCAACCTAGCTGATTTTACCAGGAAACCCTGGCCAAAGGAGCCAGACAAACTTCAGGGGAGGGCTCTGCCAGCTCTTCTGCCTGAAACAATGCAAAGTCTAGCAACCCTGAGCAAAAAGAGGAGCAGGGAAGACAGCCTGTTCACCTTGTGTGGTTAACTGACAGAATTGAGACTGTGGCCAGCTGGTTTAGCTGTGTTCAGATTAGGGGTTTGCAATGATTTGCCTGCAATATTTGCTCTTTTCCCATGCAGGCAAACCCCCACAATGAGTGCTGAGTTTAGAGATGTCTGTGGCTGAAAATGACCCTGAACTTAAATATGCTTAATAATGGTACTTAGATTTATTGTCAGCCTTCTGTAATTAGTTGTTGTCACTCATTTTACATGTTTTTGTCACACCAGTGCTAACAATGCCATTGCCCTTCACACTTGCGTGGTAGCTTCCATGTGCAATATGGTAAGTTCTTTCACCACTACACAGCAGCTTGGCTTTCAAAATGCTGTGGGAGTAGGACATTGCAATTCTGGAGACTAGCCTAAGGAGTTGGAGCTGTAACTTCTTATCAAAGAAAAGTCATGTCAAGGAGAAAGTTGCAGAGACAACAGGGAGGTTTGTTGAATTTGTGGGCATTAGGCTTACTCCTGTGATCCTCCTTCAGTCACCTTTGCTAAACCAGTCAGATGTCTACAAAATGGCCACAGTACAGCAAGGAACTCCTTGCAAAATCTTTGAGATTTTAGTTTTGAAGTATGACTTTCCCCCTTTTTTTTTTTTTTTGGTCAAGTTTTCTTCTCGGTGGTTTTTCCTTAGAGAGAAGCTGTTTTTTTCTTCAAGGTTCTTAATTTTGCATTCTTGGAAAGCTGCAATGGCTCTTTTAGCAAAGCAATTAGAGCTCTATTGCAGAAAAGAACTAGCTAAAGATGATTTTCAGTATAGCATTTTAAAAAATAAAGCTTACTTTAAGCCTCGAAGCTCACAAGATCCCTCTGTTCTGTGGCTGGTGAAGTTTCCATGTTGTTCGATGAAGGTGGCACTACAACCAGAGAGAATGACTCATTTCTTAACAGCACCAGAATATCACAGGGAGTCCTTGATTGCGTGGCCTCCTGTACCTAGCTAGTCAGCCAGTCAATCAGACAAGCAAATAGTTTCTCAAACCTAGGCATCTGATTTTACTCCATTAATGGTGCACAAGACGGGCAGTAGAACTGCCCAGCAAATGCATGACGAAGGGAGGAATGTCTCTTTTACAGACAATAAGCCTGACAAATTTGAACCATGTCATTTAGTATTTGGAGCAGGTGGGTGGCGTGTCATCTGCT
This sequence comes from Syrrhaptes paradoxus, assembly GCA_013400615.1. Taxonomy (NCBI): domain Eukaryota; kingdom Metazoa; phylum Chordata; class Aves; order Pterocliformes; family Pteroclidae; genus Syrrhaptes; species Syrrhaptes paradoxus. The sequence continues at coordinate 2,182 of VZTO01004798.1, read as the reverse complement.
GTCACTCTCATTGCTCAACAGTGCTGTTTGCACCAACAGTGCGTTTTCGAACCAACAACCTTTTCTTCCCATCACTCGCTCACTTTTTCTCTAGGAAGAGCCACTACTGTGAATCCTCTCACCTACCTCGTGAAGCACAGATGTGTTCTGATTAGAGTAAATGAGCATCACTTAGCAGTGTAAATTAAGCTTGTAAAAACAATGGTCTTGTTTTGCTTACGCCGGTGTAAATCAGGATCAAGCTGGCTGACAGCAACAGGTTTATACTGATGCAAAATGGAGGTAAGATCAGAATCAGGCCAACTGAACTGAAGCATAATCTCCTGTGTTGAGGGCTATTGATGACAAGTTTTACATTTCATCTGAATTAATCTCTAACCGCTTGCTTGCTGGACAAGCAGAACAAATAGTCATTAGTCTTTTCATCTCAGCAAAATATGACACTGGCTTGAACTTAAATTGTGTGCTGTAGCATTTTACGTATGCAAAGTCAAAGCATCCTACCCATCACTGGAGCTGGTTAAAAAATTTCTCCACTATGTTCCAAGAGGGACAAAGGTAGAGGAGTGAGGACTTGCTGAATTTTTGCACTGTGTGAAGGAGAGGGATCTGTTAAAACTGCAGTGGACACACTGAATCAGAAAAATATATCTTGAAAAATGGTGGAGTGTCTGTCGCTTGGATACTTTCCTGCTGCACTGCTTTTAGGAGAGATATGATTGGTATCTCAAAGTTCTCAGTTACATACCACCCTGAAACCACATTGTTATCTTCTACAGAAACAAACAAACAATTTAGCCTGTCCTATAGTTTAATGTGTTAAAAAAAAAAAAAAAAAAAAAAGAGAGAGGTGGTCAATGGCTAGTGCCCCACTGTAGTAATAAAATGTCTAGACAGCAATTAACATCCATTTCCCTTAAGAATGCAACTGTGTCATCAACAAATCTTTACTACTTTGCAAGGGACCAATCTAAATATGTTTAATCATTAATCAATTTCCAAAATCTGAGCAGGATTTGCTTTTCATGGCCTTTGTCTTAAAAACTGCAGTCACTTTATGAGAAAAAAGAAAACAAACAACCAAACCTAAGGGGAGATTACTTTGGCCACAGTCCAGTGGGTGAGCCTGTTTAGAAGATCACTGGTGCTGTGCCTTGTTTAGGAACATTGCACTCTTTCTGCATACGTTAGCATTTTCGGTTTCCTTGATTCTTTTCTATTTCCTCTTTGTCTGTATGTATTCATAGCAAGCAGCAGCTGAAAGCACCGAGCGGGATTCTGCACACAGGCTGGTCCTGTAATAGCTGGCAACTCTGTCTGCCTTGTGAGACGCCTTTGAGAAATCTCTCTTTTTCCTCCCTCTTTGAGTCACACTTCTCTTCCCCCAGAATTGTCCTCCCAGCCAATGGTGAAGTCTCTCCCAGGTCACCAATGGCTGCACTTGCATGGGATCGCTCTAAACTTCCTCTCAAGTACAGGGAGCAGGGAATTACTCTTTAGCTTCCTACAATTAAGCAAACAAACAAACAAAAATCACTGTGCTTCCACCACACACAACTACCAAAAGGGTTTTAAGCCCATCAGGAAAATAATGTTCTATATGCCATAAATAGGGAGGGGATCTGACCTGCAGAACCACGATCACTACAGTAAACACAAATTACTTTAAGACCCCCGATGCCGGCTGTGGATTTACCCTGATTTACAGTATCATAACTGAGCTCAGCCTCAGGCTCTGGTGTGTTCATTGGACACATCAAAGAACTTCAAGAAGAGGAAAACAGCACAAGCTGATATCTTTTGGAAACTCCTCTGTTTTTTTCATTTTCAGAACTGGAAGCTTCTCCTTTTACCTTATACCCTGCTTTAGGAGTCATTATTCTTGCCAGACAAGTAAGAAATGTGAGGATTACTGTGCTGGAGAGACAGCATTTCTGGAACCCAGCGTTGTTTGGCAAGGCAAAACATTTTCTGCTACACCTAGGGAACAACATACGCAACACTAAGCTTTGCTTGCAGGCTTCATGAAGTTATTAACAATGAAAAAAAAGTTTGACAAAATGCTAGTCTCCCACACCTAATCCAAGCTCCATATCAAACATATGTCAGAACTATGTAGGAAAGGACAGATTGCCTTGGTTTATCTACATTGTTTGGGTAACTGGATCACAGAATCACAGAA
>VZTO01004797.1:36816-57231 GCA_013400615.1 Syrrhaptes paradoxus | reverse complement strand
ATAATGGAAAGCTAAAACCAAAGTGAAATCTGTGTGGGTTTTTTATTTTTGAGGAGTTGGAAAGATGTACTTGAAATATTTCCACGTTTTAGTGGTCTCTTACATGAGCTGGTTCTTGTAACTGGTGTGGTACATCTCAGAGTGAGTTATTTTTGAGGGCTGCAATTCAGAGTCCAGAATAGCTCTGCACAGCCCAGGATGGGTCTGCAAAGAAACATCAAAGAAGAGGGGGTTTGCACATGGCAGTGCAGAGAAACACCATGATGGATGTTCAGGTGCAAATCTGAAGGCCTAAGAACTACTCCATAGGGTGTAAGAAGGGGTGGTAGCACAGAAAGCTGAGAAAGTAGGTTCAAGCCAGATTTGGGTTTGCTCTGTGTCAGGGAATTCTTCAGGTAAAATCTGTCAGGCCCCAGAAAGTTGGTCTGAAAAACTAGTGGAGGAGTGTTCAAGACCTGTGGTTTTAAAGCAGATTAAGCCTGGACCAGACTCATTGATGGGATCCAAGGGGGTGGACTTTTTTGTTTCTTTATGCAGTTCCTTGCTGTTAGCATCTCACTCCTAGCGACTGGCTTGGGCTGTAAGAAATGTGTGTGTACCTGTAGCTGTGTAAGGGTTTCAGTTATCTTTATTGTGACTGTTTTTTGCTTGAAACTGGTTTTCTTTGTTACATGCTGATGGTCTGGCATTGTGCCTGCTGAAGGTGTTGGGTAAGGCATGGCTTCCTGCTCTGGTGGGAGGAAGGATTCAGAGTTTATTGATGGTGCTTTGTGCCCTTCTTGAGCACAAAAGGTTTGAAAATTTTGCAATTGCCACTTCAGTGTATAATTATTTCAAGCAAGCAATTTCTCTGCAGCTGTGACACCCATGTCCAAGGGAAGTATGAGGCAAGACGGGAAGGAAAACTAAATTAAATTCAAATTTACCACTGCCCAGTAAATTTTCAGTACTAATGTGACAGTAATATAACATTAGCAATGGCTTCATTACCATAAAGCATAGTTCTTTACAGGACAAGTTTTTTTTTACCTGCTAGAAGCTCCTGGCGTGGTTACAGCTACCCTTTTTGTCTAAATAATAGAGTAACCATCTACTGGGATAAAGGTGTCCGCTCTGAAGGTTTAACAATGTTTATTAGCAAAGTACAAAATAAGTTGTCACACTTGATTTCTGTGAAAACCAGGCAGCAAGGTGCTTGTCAGCTGTTCTTTCAAACTCTGCTCCTGCAATGACAATCTGAATTGTTTGTGTGAGCTGGGCAGGAATGCGCTGGTATCTACCCAAATTCTGAAGAAGACATTTAACAGAGGAATGTGCTTTGCACGCTCACCATTCCGCTAGGAAACTCTGCATATAAAGCAAACCTCAAGCAAATACGTGAAGGGCTGGGGGGCTTCAGAAGAACAGAATGTCCTCCAGAATTTAGGAAGAGCAAGTCATGCTCATGTACTCTGTTTTGCATTCTCTGCAAGCTCCATCCTGACCAATGCTGCTGCCTGGGTGGTTACAGTAAACCTCTTTATTTAATTTTATTGTGTCTGTGTGAGTGCCTGATATTCGGAATGGGATTAGGAGAGATGAATTGCTGCTGAAATTGGTAATAACAGAAAGCAAACCTGTCTGACAGCATCAGCCCTGTGATCTTCTGAGAGCAGGTACAAGAATCCTTAATTAACTTTTTGCAAGGGTGGGGTAATGTTTTTTGAAGAATTCATTTTGGAAAGTTACAGGATGAATTGTTGTTGCCTGAGTTAAGTAGCCTAATAATGAATTGCCATAAATTTGCTCCTAGCTGGTGGTAATACTGGGTGTAAGGAAGAAAGGCTGTGGCATTTGCTGTGGGCTGAAGGGAGTCAACTGACTTGGAGAAACTTGTTAAAGCTGAAGTAACACAGGAGTGTGGTGGCTCTTAACTGTTGTTGTCCAAACATTTCCAGAAGCTCTTTGCACTGCTCTTGTTTTGCTTTTCTGCCTTCTGTCTGCATGAAGCACCTCAAAGCTGGTTGGAGCCTCTGGTGCAGGTTTGTGTGTGTTGTGACTGTACAACAACCACCAGGCCAGTTATTTCATGAATATTTAATCTGCCCAGTTAAACTCCTGGAATTGGCCCAAGTCAGAACCAGTTCGAGGCCTTCAGTGTTTTAACTTCCAGCTTGTGAAACATGGGAAGTCACCTAGCTGGTGGTTATTTGTGTGCATAGCTGTACTGAACCTGGAGCTGTAGCAGTGTGTTACGCTTGTCTTGCATGGTGCTGAAGGCTGGGTTGTTGCTAACTGTCGTTGTGGCAGGAACACAATTTTCTTCCTCCAACAGTGCTCAGTCAAGCTGTCATCGAACTAGACTAGTGTCCTGGATTGCTGCAGATTCCTTATTAAAAAGTAGAGTTGGGTGATGGTAAATGGGAGGCTGTTGTAAAGCAGCAGGTAATTAAGTACTTATTTTGGTACTATATTTATCTTGTTCCCAAAGAAAAAGCCTTCACAGACTGTTCAGTGAGCTGCTGGAGTAATTAGAAATGGGGGCTTCCCCATTGTAAGGGCTGTGCCATGGTTTAACAAGGGTTGCCTTAGTTGTGTCTCTTGGTTTCAGGAAGATTGATAAGTGTGTCCCCTTGGCCATGTGGAGTTTGGTGCTGCTCAGGAGGGGCAAGCAGCTTGCCACCACAGGACTAAATAGTGTGTTTTCATGCATATAGATAACTTGCATAAAATAAGAACATGGGGTTGTTTGAGGGCAACTAGTGAGAGACACTTTGCTTCCCAAGAAATGACTGTCCCAAAGCAAGGTACTCCCCTTCCCAGATAATAAAACCACAGGGGGTTATCTGAATGGGAGGCAACAGGTACCTGTAACTTGGGTACAATTGCCTGGGAGGCTTAGCAGGGTTGTGATGCTTGTGTTTTAGCGAGCTCTGTGCTGCTATATTGGTGCACAATGACAATCGTGTGCTGCTTGTGTTAAATGTCCTGTCAGCTTGGGCTCTGCAAGGGTGATGAAAACTTTGCACAGAATTTCAAGTCTTGAGTGAAGCCTGTAGTAGTGGTCTGAATGAATTGGGTAGTTTAATATCCCATCTCCTACAGCAACCGGTACCAGCTGCTTCCTGAGCTGATAGTCAAGTCCTGTGTGTGCATTGGGATGTTTTTTCCCCAAGAAGTTTTATTTCTTGACTCCCAAATAGAAACTGGCTCATGTCTAGAAGTATCCAAGTGTCTTTGAGTTCTGGTAAAACTCCAATTTACTTAGACCTTGCTCTGGAGACAGACAAATATTGTCATGTCTTTATGCTTTGGAGGTGCAATAATTTCATCATGTGTGCTTGGTTTGCAGTGTGAATTGCTGAATTCAGGGAGGGGAAAGAAAAAAGCATGAATTAAACATAGACAATATTTCTGAAGGCATGATGTCTTGATTGAATGGGTTTAATCAGCATCATTTAAATACTCTGTCTTTGCATAGCAAACAGTCCTGGTTGGCTCACACAAATATTGAAAAACCAAACTAGACAATACCCCTGCCAGGGTATTCTTATCTTCCCAATTTGGTTTCTGTGTACACAAATAGGATGAAAATGGTGCACGCAGAGGAGGAGGTAAGGGAAACTGTTCTGCATCAGTACAGAGGTCTGTTTGAGATGGCAGTCCAGAAAACAGCTGCCTATCTGCAAAATGGTTTGAGACCCCACTTCTAGAAATAGCCCTGGACACCTCTTAGTTTTTGCTGTGCAGGTTATTGGGGATTAAGTGTGTTTTGAGTGGGAAAGATCTGGTTTAAAACAGCAGCTGGGTAGAAAGGAGGAATACCCACATTCCTCCTACCCCCCAGTGTAGCCTATAAAGATTAATTTAAAGAAGAATTGCTAACATGAAGCTGATCATGCACTCTTAAAATGCATGTACCACTCTGCAGTGTAAACTACCTCTGCCTGTTGTTTTGACAGTCTCTGCACGTAAACCTGGATTCCTCACATAGCCATTACATTAGACGGAACACTGTAGTTGAGCTTGCCCTCTCTGCACTGCTCTCCTGCTTGCTTAGAATTAAATGGGAAGATGACAAGTCCTGGAGGAGAGGTGTTACCAGGAGGTCCAGCCCATGACCCCTGGTTCAGTGGCTGTGGAGGGAGCTGTTGTAATAAATGACAGACAAGCTGGGGCTTGCTTTTGCTGATGGATCCTGGCATGGCTGGAGGTGTTGGCAGTCTGTTACCTGGCCACGTGAGATGGGTGCAGCTCCCCGGATCCAAGTGCAGTAAAAATGTACAAATCTGTGCTGCATGAAATGAATGCAAATAGCAGAGGAGGCAGGAGGAGGAATTCCCATGTTGATGTTGAATCGACAGGCAGGTACTTGTCTAATGCTGCTCCATAGTTGCTCTCACTCCTAGATCTGAATAACAGACCTAGTGCTCTTGGGCTCCCCTCTGCCATAAGGGAGTGTATAAATGTAGGTTCTGAGCCAGGATTAAACCCCAGATTTTCTGACAATGTCTTTGGCTATGTTAGCCTAAAGGCAATTTCTCTTAACAGGCAGACACCTACCGTTGTGGTGTCTGAGGTGGGGATGCACAGCACAGCTGCTCCATGGGGGCTGCACATTGGTGTGTCCAGGAGTGTGCCTACATGCAGGAATAACTGCATGGCTGCTGTCCAGGAGTTCCCATAAATCTAGCCACTTGTGCAGGTGGTTGCACAGCCTTGTGTGCAAGGAGACTGTCCTCTGTTGTCCCTGTGTTTCTGAAAGCTGCTTGTTAAATGCTCGGTAGTGCTAAATGGAGTATGAAATCTCAAGGCTTTCCAGGCACATCGATGCTGTTATGCAGGGATGCGTGCCAAGGTGCCCTCCTCTGAGCTACTTAGTGAAATCTGAAACTGTTTGGTGCTATCAGGGTTACTCTGAACTGATGAACTCAGGCTGCTCCTTTTGTGAAAAGGTTGCTGAATCTGTAATTATCTGTTAAAGAAAATCTAAGCCTACTCCAAAATAACTCTAGAAAGAGTGATGTTGCTGCTTTGAGAAAGGAGAAAGATGATAGATGTGTTTTTGCTAATTTATACAAGGAGCTATTGTGGTGAGCAGGAAAACTGCCATTTGCTGATGTTTCTGTGATTTTATAACCATGTTATCCTGGTGCACATTGCTCCTGGGTATGGTGAGCGCTGCTGTGGGAATACAGCTTTTTCGGCAGCTCTGCTTTCCCGTACTGATCTCCTCACTTGAAATCTTCCCATGTGTTTTTGTTGCTTACAATCTCTACTCTTGTCTCTTTCCCTCCTTGTTTTAGTCTCTCTGTTTTGGAAACGGTCACAAGGTATTTTCAGATTAATCCTTACTTCTACACCACCCTCCACCCTCTCCACACTGTGTGGCCTTTTGGGGGGTCTTGTAGCTGTTTCACTTCCTATGTTGCCAAGACAAAGGAAAACTCACCTTCTGTAGGGCTGGATTCAGGCCAGGTCGTTTATATTTAAAATCAGTGCAGGTGCTTTCAAAAAAGGAACACCCAATCAGTGTTGGAATTACCACTGCGCTGCCCCTGCCCGTAAAGGGAAGAGCCAAATCGTACACAAAACTAGTTGATATTTTTGTCTAGCTGTGTATTTACATAATGGGAAAGTTGATAGCCATGCAATAGGAACACAACTCAGGTACAATATATTCCCAGGGAGGTCTCTGCCATGGGAAGGAACAGGAGGGATATATCCTCCCTGCATTTTTTGGGCTGCTGGCAGGAAAGAGCAAGGAGGTCACTGATTCTCCCGAAAGGGTTTTGTTTTATGAGGATGTTTGTGGCACATGTTCTCCCTGTGCAATTGATATGAAGAGCAGGTCAGCCCTCCCCATAGGTCTCCTTGACCCAGGAGCAGTGTCTGTGTGCGTAGCAATGTGGGGAAGGGTTCGGAGGGAGGAGAGGAGAGGTTCTGGAGTTGTAAGACATGCCCAAAAAATAATTTAATAGACCCTTTCCTTCATTTAGGGTAGTACCTGGAATATAAATAGTAGACAAATCTTGAGCTGGGTTGTGTATTAAAGGGGTAGATATGTCTTTCTGTAACAAATCTTCTTGCTGCTCTGATTTGATGATAGTTGGATCCTTTGCCCTGGCAGGTAGGTAGGTGTAGGAAACAAGAGGTGTGCTACAGCTGTAGAAAACCTATTTGACTTGTTCATACAACCTGCCTTCTGGAGGTTTGTGGCTGTCTGCACTGGGCCTGTAGCATTTCATGGGCAGGTACTGCTGTCTGGTTTTGGCGGTGAGCTCCTGGACTCTGTGGATGAGCAGCATGATGGGCAGCCACTTCTGCTCCCACAGTGTCCTGCTGGGGACAGCTGGTGTCTACCCTGCTTTGGATGGGCTGTGACATGCACTTGCTGCTGAACCTCAACCTTAGTTCCTTGTGACAGTTGTACTTTGTTCCCTTGATTTGCTAAGGGGTATGCTTTCATCTTTCTGTTTGGAGAGCAGACCTGTATCCCCAAGAGCCCTTTGGAGGAGCCCTGGCTGGTTTACCTGGATTGTCCTTTCACATCCCTTGTTAAAGAGACCTTGCAAAGATGTTGCATCTTCAGCAATGATTAACAGGTTCCATATGTTGACCCTTCAGCAAGAGCATAGTAAATTATTTCACAATGTGTGACATTTGGTGTGCTATCCAGGGCAACAAGTGTCCTGGTGCCATTTGTTGCAGGGATGGGCGCAGCCCTCCCTCCTGGATCTGTCCAAGCCTTGGCAGGGGCATGGTAGGTGTGCGCTGCTGCAGGCTCTTTGTTCCTGGTTTACTGGACCTGTCTAACAGCAGAGCTGGGATTTGCTCTGCCACAGTTTCTTACATCTACTTAATAGGTGCTTGTGGGCATCTAATAATCAAACCCAAAATGAAATGCATAAGAAAGTAAGGTTGCAAACAGGAGATGTATGAGCTTGCAACTGTGTGTGCATGGGATTCGCATTTCTGGGGATGTTTGTTCATAAATGCTGTATTTGTTGATGGCACAAGAGAGACCTAATTACAAGCTTGTTCTCTGTCACAGTTGTGCTGTCCTTTTGTGCAGACCAGGCATAAATTTGGGTTTCCCAAGGGAAAACATTGTACGTAATTCTGTGTATTTTAATGCTACCAATGTGCACTAAAATGAAGAACGATATTGCATCTTTTTTGCCCTCTGTCACATCATCATGCCTGTCCTTTGCCAGTAGCTGTGGATTTTTAATATTTTGTTTTACATTTTTCTTTACCATCTCCAATTTGATGTTCTGTATTCTTAAACTTTAGAGGTGCCTTTTTCTGGGTCAAACCTGGAGAACTGGCAGGATTTCTACTTTTTGTTCATTGTATCTGCATGTCTCAGAAGTCAGAAAGGCATCTGACACTTTTTTCCAAAAAAGTATTTTTAAAGAAGTGTCATGTAACAGCATTTTCTGCAGTAAAGGTGGTTTTAAATAGAAGCCCCCCCTTGGAGCTACTGAACCTCAAAGTTTAATGCCACCTAAGACTGTAAAATAATGGAGGGGATGGGAATCTCCATGTTAAATCACAGTAAAGCCAAAGCAGAGTCCCTTGAGTATCTCTAATGCCACATGATGGATGAGAACTGCGTTTTTTTAAAAAAAGACTTCCTTTCACCATAGAACTACTGGCAGTAATGGAGAAAAGCAATCCAGGGAGCAAGCTCTTCCCTTGCTTTCCGTCCTCTCGTGTAGATGAATAGAATAAAATGTATTTTGGATACATCTGCCATACTTCCTACTGGGGCAAGTGTTTAAGACTTTTCTTCAGCAGGCGTGGAGCCTGACTGCAGTCATCTTGTATCTGTGCAGAGCACCTGGTTTGGTTTCTGTGGAGCCATTTGGGACAGAAAAAGATGTGAGCTCAGAGCATCACCTTTCAAAGGCTATGGTCATAGGAGCAAATATTGCGATGCATGTTTGTTTCATTAGCTTAATTTACTAGTTTTTCACTGTATGCCACAATTAAAGCTACATTTTAATTTCTGTTTTCATGTTCATTCTTTTTTCCCCATACTCCTACTTAGGACCTTTGCAAAGACTTCACTGAGCTGTGTTAGAAGTGTCAAATCATCAGGTTGGGCATCCATGGTCACCCAGCAAAGAGTGAACCTCTTGTATATTTTTTTGTAGAGGAGGAGGAATAATCCCCTAAACTTGTCCTGTCCATTCTAGAAACAAATCTCCTCACAGTTATTCTGTATCTCATTTTTCTGTGTGACTCAGACCCTCTAATGCCTTCAAATAACCAGTGTGTTTGGTCTGGGATTCCCAGGTCTGTCTAAAGGAGGGAATGGCATATAAACGAACTATATGGGAACAATCAGTCTTTGGGAGAGTTTGTGTGCTTAAGCAAAGCTGTTTCTCTTGAGTGATGAAGCTGATGGAAAGATCTGAATTCTCCAGAACATGTTAAAAATCTCGTTGACTCTTAACAGCAAGAGGTGACATAGCTCTCCTAGGCGGAGTGCCATGGCTTGGTGCCTACTAAGTTAGTGGAAAATAAACAGCTTGAACTTTCATGTTAAACTCTGGAGAGGTTAATAGGTGCTTGGTTTTTTAAACTATTCGACAAAGTGCTACATCAAAACCGTTGCTTGCTGTAGTGTGTGCCCTGAATTCATGGCTCTTGACTGTACATGGCACGGGAATACAGATCTGAGGATATTAGTGATCCAGTGGCTCCATTTGTGTGAAAAATTAATGATTGAAAATAAAGTTTTGTTCATGGACCAGGAAGTGGCCAGATACAGGAGGGTAGCCTGCAGAGCTTTGAGAACTTCAGGCAGAGAGAAGCAGACTTGGCTGTTACCTGTCAAGCTTAGAAGATTTAGAGTCCAGACCCTAATTCTGTTGAAAGTAATGGAAAAGCTCGTGTTCCTGAATAAAAACAGGGACATTTTCTTAGTGTGGCAACAGAAGCCTTTGTGTGTAGATGTCACTTACACAATGCATCAAGACACCTACTAAATTGAAAGTGGCTTTCTCAGCTGCAGTGAACCACCTTAGTTTCTGCTATAAATAATGAATCTATTTTTTTGCAGCACAAGTGGTCCTTTCAGGGAAGATTGATCAAGGCCATTCCCAGGGTCTTGGAGCTTTTAATGTGTCTTGTACTTGGGCTGTTCAGTGTTGGTTGTGCTGGTCCTCAATCCCTGGCTGACAAGTGCATAAGACTAAAGATGTGCCGCAATACTGTTGGTGTTACGCAGATCTTGTGCAATGTGGGCACCCTGTAAAGTTGTAAGAGAATTGGTTTGTGTGTCCCATTTTGGGCTAAGGACTAGAGAAATCTTTGGACAACTTCCCACTGCTTTTAGCATTGCTTCTAGTGGGATAATCTTAAATGCCCTCACTTTGCCTGTGTCAGGCATATTTTACCCTTTTAGACTCTTAAAAGGATTGTTAACTGGTTGGAGTTTGGTCTATGAGGATTCATTGATGTTTGTAAAGCAATCTGTGATCTCATACTAGGAGGAAGTCATGTTTCCTTATTGCTGTGAAAATGTGACAGGTGTTGACTTTGAATGCAATAAGTCTTCTGTCAGGGAAGGCTTTCTTGACTCTGTACTGAGGATAAACTACTTTTTAGGAGCATTCTATTATGTGGGGTCATGTGGGTGGGAAGACTTGGTACTCTGGTGCTGCATCAGCCTGAGAAATTAGAGGTGCTCAAAGCTACAGCAATTTTAAATGCAGTTCTTGCAGGGAAGGTGTGGTGTTTGCCAGTAGGTCTGGCTGAGAGGCAGCTTGAGGTCTTTCAGCTTTCGTTTTAAGTTTTTTCATGAGAAACAGCAGCAGAGGAGTGGTGAAGGTTGAGGCTGCAGTTGGTGCAGGCTGAAGTCCACAACACTGTGAGCAAATGAAAGGCTGCTTTCAAAAGTGGAGCACTTTGGCTTTCATTGATTCTGCTGAAGACTGAAAGACGTAGCTTAGACAATTAGATGTTCAATTAGCAAAATTCAAATGAGAAGGAACTGTTCTCTGTATGTTGTGAACAGTCTCAGCCAGTAAATAACACTTTTGTGGTCTTTGATTAGAACTTTCAGAAAGTTAATTGCTTGAAAGCACAGGAACATCAAAGTTACTGGGCAAAACTGGAACAGCCTCCTGTTAGTGTTGTTCCTGATTTCCTCCTGGAGTAGCCTGTGTATTTGGTAGCATGGGTTAGAGCATCAGATGATATAAATGAGGAGCTCCAATAACATAATGTTCTCTTAATGACATACTGGTTAAGGATTTAGCTGGTTATTCTTTAAGCAATGTACAGAACTGGAAACCAGAACATGTGGAGTTCCAGGTTAATGGCTGCTGGTGTCAGTGACTGAGCTTAGGAAAAAAAAAATACTTGCTGACCCTGTCTATGGGATAACATTTCTTCATGCTCCCATGCTGTAATACCACTTTGTCTTGAAGTGTTAATTTTGATTATCAGTGCAAGCAGAGCCTGCTAGCTATTGCCTGAGCCAGGAGGGGACGAATCTGCCACCAGCTATGGTTCAGCTGCTCTGAAATCACAGAAGGCCAGGGGAACATTGGCTGTTGTCATGCAAGCAGCGAAACCCCTGCTCTGCTCAAAGCAGAAGCACAAATCTGTATAAATTATCCCTGTACTCTTCCAGCCAACAGATATTAAATGGTGCGATATATGTTATGTGTGCACTGGGCTGGGCTGTGTGCACCATCCCTCAGCGACAGCATCCTTCCACAAAAAGGATCAATACCATGTTGGCCACAGGGTGCTGGCTCTTCCCAGTAATGAGGTGCAGTGTCTGTATTGGCCTTTTCAAAACCTGACCCTGACGCTGCTGCACTCCTCCTGCACCCTGGGGTGCAATAAAGATCTCCCTTTGCATTCCCTGGCCCTGGAGCATGCGGGTGCAGAGTGGTGGCAGGTGCTGTACTTATGTTGGTGGGTATTGTTGCTTTTGCTGCTGTAGACATTTTCATTTATTCTCCTACACCAGCCTTGGGTTAAGTACTTGCAAGTGGAACAGGCTGGATTTTGATTTAAAATAAATGATACCTCTACTATGAATGTGCTCATAGAATTTGTGCTCTTGTCATTGCTAGGTGGGTTTAAACAAAAGAGGGGGTGGATAAAAGTGGAACTAGCTTGTATTAAACAAAAAGCTGAGTCCTCTTCAGGGCTGTAAATCTGTTTGGCAAATTCAAAAGTGCTTTGATTCAAGGCAGAGTCCATAAGATACTGAAAACTGGGTTTGCTATTGTTGCCTTGAAATAAAAACGAAGCCAAAAATCACAGAACCAAATTAATCATCTTTGAGTTAAATCCTGCAAGTAATACTGTATAAACACTTTAGATCCAAAGGGGATTATAGGCAAATACTGAGCTGATGGAGGAGTTTAAGGATGTTCTGAATTGCAAAGCAGGCATTTAGAAAGCATTTCTGGAGCTGCAGGGGCTGGGAGTGCATGGAGGGAGGGATGAGGTGGTGCTTAGGGCAAGCAGCTAAGAGGAAATTGGACTTGGCAGAGCCTGGAGAGACTGAGTGAGAGCAGGAGGCCCCAGGGAGAGGGAGGATAACCCTACAGATCCAGGAATGGCTAAAGGTCTGTGCGTCAGCGGTGCCTTACCCCCTGCTCCATCCCATCCCCTCCCACATGCTGCCTGTGCCAGTGGAGGTTCCTGTGCTTGGTTTGCTCAATGGGCTTTGGGGTGTTTTCTGTTGGGTACTGTTGTGGTTTAATCTCAGCTGGCAAGAAGTACCCCACAGCTGCTTGCTCAGTCCCCTGTCCCCACCCCCCTGCAGTGAAATGTGGGAAAGAGTTGGAGGAAAGGTAAGAAAACTCATGGGTTGAGATAAGAACAGTTTAATGATTGAAATAAAATAATAGCAATAAAAACAAATTGTAATGAAGAACAACAAAAAACAAAACCCAGGAAAAACAAGTGGTGCAACCATTCTCCACCTGCTGGCTGATGCCCAGCCAGTCCCTGAGCAGTGATTGTACCCCCTGGCCAACTCCCCTAGCTTATATACTGAGGATGATGCTCTATGGTATAGAGTATCCCTTTGGGCAGTTGGCATCGGCTGTCCTTGCTGTGTCCCTTCTCATCTTCTTGTAGAGAAGCAGCTGGGAAGGCAGGGGCAGTAACAGAAGCTGAAAAAGTACTTGGCTTCATTTAAGCGTTGCTTGCCAACAACTAAAACATAAGGGTGTTATCGACATTCTCAGCACAAATCCAAAGCATAGCCTCATAGTAGCTACTATGAAGAAAATAACTCTATGCCAGCCAACAGCAGTGCAGGTACCTAGGCTGAGTAGGGTAGGTGTAAGCCCTGGCTGCTCCTAGCCCCAGTGATCTTGGGCAGATGTCTTAACACTTTGTGTGGATCTGTTTACTCATCTGTGATGTAAGTATCAAACTGATTGTAAATAAGTACTTGGGATGTCATTTTACTTTGGATCACTCTGAAACACAGTGGTATGAAATTCTGTAATCATGATATGCTATGGGTCACCTCATTTATTGTGATAACAGGGGAGGGTGAGAAGAAACAACATGTATTTTTTGTGAAGGAAGGTAATTAGTGTATTGCATGTTTTAATGCAGGACAGGTATCTCCAGAAAACCAAGTGCCAGACTCTTCTTTATAGAAGACAAATTCTTGAGCTCTTCATCCTCTTTGTATCTCCACTAGAATACATGTGATCAACCAATGGCTTAATTTCCCAAGGAACAGTAGAGGAACCTAAAGTCTCTCTCCTCCCTGTTCAGACACCTACTCAGATCTTATATGTTAGAAATTATTTGAAATATATGTGATTTTGTTTTCCTAGTATTTTGGAGTTTTTCCCCTGTTTGGAGTGTTTGCTCTGCTTTGACTTCTCTGTTACCGTTTTTACCTCCTGTGACTTGTGGTGGAAGTTCCCTGCACAGCTAATTTCCTCGGATGATTTATTTACCAGGGACACAGCAGAGCTCTCAATGTAGTAATTGTAACGATGTGATCATCCAGACATCAAAGGCAGGAGCCCCTGGTTCCTCATCTCCCTCTTGCTGCTGCAGTCCTCCCACCTCTCCCTTTGTGCTCCCTCTTTGTTGCTTTGATCTTCTTTGGGGAAGGAAAAATATCTCATAACCAGGTAAAAACTGGGTGAGTGCTGGAGCAGCTTTCTGTACCTAACTGCTTACATGGCTTCGTTTAGTCGGAGAGTACCAAAATGCGGTCATACATCACTTGGGATTTTGTTGTCACCATGTCCCCTCCTTGACCTGGTGCTTTACCTGGCTGTGTCCCAGCAAAGATGGGCAGAGAACGGGTGTGCTGCACCCACTGCCCTTCCTGGAGATGAAATGGGAAAGTGGGGGTGAGGATGAGGGGAGTGGGGAGAGCCCTGGTTTGCTGCTTCCCCATCTGGTGAGAAGCATCTGGGTTTGCATCTCCAGGAGTGAGCCAGGGCTTGTGGAAGAGGGGGAGGAGCTCACCCCTTGATGGGTTGAGCAGGACCCAGCTGAGCTCCTGTCCTTCCTGGTCCCCAAGTCCAATCTTCCCACCCAGTGACCTGGCTGGGCTCCTCAGCCCCTGCAGGAAGAAGACCTCTGGGAGGTCTGCCCTGGCTCCTCAGCATGGCTGAAGTGTGTGGAGGCTCCTTGTTGTCTGTGCTGTCCTTGTCACCTCTGACACATGGAGCCTGTCCCAGGCAGAAGTGATGCTTGCCCTGGCAGTGACTGATTTTGGGCTTCAGAGCTGTCATCATTCTGCTCCAGTGTGCACAGCAGATACTTGGGTACGGTCATTGCTGCAAACTAGCATCTGCACATGCTGTATGAACACAACTGTGTAGCTCTGAGAAATGTTTTCTGCTTTCTCAGCCCTCCTTTCTTTGCCATCCTCCTTCACGTAAGATGAGAAAATACATCTTGCAAGAGAAGATGACAGCTGGGTGAAGTGGAATCAAAATAGGCTTTAGTGGGAAGGAATTTCAGTTGTAAACCTGCATCAGTAGAAACTTTGGTACCTTAAAAATGAGGCCCTTCACTGGTCTAAATGGTGTTAGGGAGCTGAGCTCTTCCATGCTCTCCTCTGTCTCTCTGGACCAGGTTCTTTTTGCTTGTCCCTGCTCAGCTCTGCAGCCCACTGAAGGTGCTTCAGCTCATAAGGCTAGTGAGAAATCCGGAATGCTTCTCTCTTGAGAACAAAATCCCCAAAGAGCATGAGTTTTGGAAGTGGCTCCTCAGCAGGGAGCTAAATGTTAGTGTGGGGATTAAGGACTGTCTGGGAGGAGAAAGTCTGGCAGCACAGCGGGTTGAAATGCTAAATCATTGCCTAAGGCATGCTGATTTCACTGATTCCGGCTGAGACCATTAATTAACATGTTTTGTGTGTGCACATCTCATTTATGTGTCTTTCTCTTGTTTGAGAGAATTACAGAAGGGGAGAAAGTACTGGGAAACAGGTTGATAGTTTTTTCTTCACCTTTTAAAAAGCAAGCTCTAGTTCCTGCTGAGGGCAGAGCAGAGAGATTCCTGCTCCTGAGAAGATGTGCTCTGGGATTCAGAGGGACCAGCTGACCCAAGGTGATGCACTACTCCTTGCCACAAGCTCGCTCTCTTCCCCAACGGCAGGAGCCCAGGCTGCTGCTGCTCCATTACATGCTAATAGGCTGAGAAATGAAATACAATTATTAGTGGGATTGTTAAATGGACCTAGAGTCTGCATCAGAAATCTCTTTCTAACAGCAATTGGAGCATACATACAGTAACAAAAAAAAAGCTTCAAAAGCAGGATTACTGCATAATTTGGGTGTTTTTTTAATACACTGCTTCAATACAGCTGCAGCAGACTGTTTGGAGGAGGTGGCGTAGCTCTGGATGGGGCACTGAGCTGAGACATAGCTGTGCTCCCAGCAATGGGACTTACTTTTTGCATGAGTTCAGACCACTGGTCTGTGCCTCAGTTTCTCTGTGAGAACAGAGCTGGGTCTGTGAGAGTCTTCCTGGTAATGGAGAAGCATTTATGATCTAGCTTTGAAACAAGATGTTTTCTGTTTTAGCTTGGTGTATTGGCTTGAAAATATACTCCAGCTTTCATATGCTGCACCTAAGCACATCTGTCCTGGGGAGACTAGCTGTAGGTCAAATACTGCTGAATCTCTGCTGCAGGAATAACAGGAGGTGGATGGTCTACAAACCAGTTCCTGACCACTGGGATATTAATTTCATCTGTAAGAGATACAGGTGGTTATGTTCCTCTGTTTCTTACACTGCTCTATTTATGCAGGGCAACCTGTGATGTATCTTGTAGCAAAGTGGTTTTTGAATACTTTTAAAGAAGCAGTAGCTGTTGAATATGGTTCTAATTTTTTTTGGTGAAAACTCAATTGCAAAATACACCAACTCTCCAGTCTTTTGAGAAACATCCTCACAGTGCATTGAAGCTGAGTATCACTGGGTAATTCGGTCCCATATGTGTCAAGTCTAGCACTCTGCAACTGCCTTCCTGGAGCAAAACAGGTTCTGTCCTTCTGATCTGGCTGCTGAATGCTTAAAAATACACCACAAGAGTCTGCAGTGTGTATTGGGAGGTCTCAGGTAAAGATCCCCCCTCTTAGGGGATGATAAGGGATGGGATGGAAGCAGCTCCTAGGTGGGGAATGCCTGGGACTTTGCTAGGTGCTGGCTAGCTTTGCTGTGAAGTTTGTGTTGGGCATTAGTGTGGGGCATGTCCTTTCTCTCAGTGAAGCTGGGTAGGTCCCAGGGAGGAAGCTATCCTCTGACTTCTCCCCTGTCACAGGAAGAAGGATTATGTTGGAAAGCAACTGCCACCATCCTCTTCTATGCTGAAAAAAAAAAATGAGGCAAAACTCAAGTCTGCCTGCAGAGCTATAGAGCAACATGGAAACTGTTCTTCCCAGCAGGGAATGGGTGGTGGGGTGTGGAGAGAGATGGGATGTTTGGTTGCAAGGGTTTTGTTTATGCCAGAAGCCTGGCTATCAGTCTGGGGGAAGGCAGATGGAAGTAATTTTAAGGGACAGGAGCCAGCTGACAGTTGCATGTTGATACAGAGCACGTATGGGCTAGCCAGTCCTTAGAGGAAGCTTTTACCCTCATCCCTGTCATTTAGTGGTTGGTCTGTGCCCTAAGAATGGGGTTTTATACGCCCTAACTGTCTGTGCGTGGGGTTTGTAATGCTGCTGCAGCTCCAGCCCTCCCTGGTAAAATGGGGAATGATGATCTCCCTGATGTTTGCAGCTCTTAAAGGCTTATGGCCCTTTGGTTTTGTTTTCTCTTCTTACATCTTAAAGTCCAAACTCCTGGAGTCTTGATACTGCAATAGCTGCTCTCCCTTTGGTAGGTTTGTAGCTTTCAGGGTAGCTGAGGAAATCTTGGTAATATGAATCTCAGAAGGCAAATGGAAAGAAGCCCAACTGATGATAACATTACAATGCACTGCTCTCTACTTTGTGTTCTTATCCCAGACAAAGCTTTATCTTTCATCCCTTAATTATGTCATTCCCTGTGGGCAACTTAAAGTGAGCTTTCGAAAGTGTTAATTTTATCTATTAGATGCTCTTTATGATCTCTGAGTGTAGACATTGGTACCAGCAGGAAAGTTTTGAGGGCAAATTCCTATAGTTTCAGTGAACTGCATTATGAGACCAGCTTTGAGCCTGTTTAACAGGATTGTCCACATTTGCATTTGTAAGTGATATGGTTAAATAATGTGCTGCTGGAGGGGGCTGCTTCCCCCTCCCTCCTTCCCCTTCAGTTTAAGCTGTGTTGAGTGTTTTTCTCCCAAGATCCTGTTCTTTTGCTATTTTCTGTGGAAAAAAAAAAGTGCTAAACTTTTCATACATGTCCCAGAAAATGAGTAGAACCTGCAGCTGAAATTTTGTTTCATCTTGGAACTAATACTTTGCACTTTATATGTATTTTGCCTTTTAGAATGTATCCATTTTTATTTTTTGCTTGTCATCTTCTGGATTGTACTGTGTGTAATGGTTCATACTACAAGAAAATAAACATCAATAGGTGGTGGAGGGAATAGATGCTTTTCCAGACTGAATTAAATTGCAGCTGTGTAGGGCAAGAGTGTTGCAAAGAGCAGCTCAGAAATGTGATTCAGGGAGCAGAGATTGGTCAGACCAGTAATTACAGAAACCATGTTCCTCTTAGCTGCTGCTTAAACCCACAGCCCAAGCTGGTACGTGGCCTTTCTCAAAGGAAAGAGGAGGAAAAAACCAAGCTTGTGAGCTGTAGGCTAAAGTGAACAGATAAGATGCTTTGAAAACAGAAGGGACTGGTTTGAATCAAATCCTGGGAGGAGAGAAAGGAATTGGGGGCTTGTATGTAAGGGGGATGACTCACTGCTGTTGTCATCAAGGTCTCCTCTTACAGAATTAGTGATTATTGCCCAAGAATATGATAACTTAGAACCCAAATTGAAGACAGAGGTCTGCTGGAGACTGCTTAGCTAAAGCACAGGGTGCTGTGTGGTGTCATCTCATGTCTGCAGTGAGATCCTGCTGCTTGTGTCAGGGCTCTGGGGGAGCAAGCCCTCAGCGAAGGGTCCTGCAGGCTGTCAGAGGCTGAAAGCTTGCCAACCCTGCTCCTTGGAAAATTGTAAGCAACAGGAACCCCAGTTTGGGAGATTAATTGGAGATTAATTTGGCCGGTGCAGAGATGGAGAAGTGAAACTCTTGCAGCCTTGCTGGAGAGGAGAGCATCTGTGTTCCTAAAATGCCTGACATAGTGGGAAACTACACTTGGAGGATGTTGCCAGCTGAACCTCTGCATTCCTGCTTAGATCTTTTCCCTCCTTTTGCCCCAGTAGCTAAGTCTGGGTGCCTGGTACCCTGGTGCTACAGACTGGCCCATTGTGGGGGTACATACCAATGTGCATTGGGGAGGGACCCTGCTGCCCTCTTTGCACAGTCCCTGGTCCAGCAGCAGCCCCCTGCTTTCTGTGAAGCATTTGAAAATTCATGGCATGGGACCCAGAGCTCTTCCTCCCAAGCCACTTCCTTCAGTGTGTGAGGATGGGTGTGCTCTGCCCTTGCCTTAATTTTTGGGACAGGGGTTACTTTGCATAATTTGTTCACTGCTGATGTGGCTGGTGTCAGTGGCTTCTTGGGTGGTGGGTGACAAGTTATGGAGATGGACTTCAGGCCCGCCGTTTCCTTCCTGTGTGATGAGACACAAGAAGAGCTCTGAACAGCCTGAGCAGAATGGCTGGCTGTGTGCATCTCCTGCCGTGGGTTTTGTTGTGGGGACACTACCCCAAGGAGGGGTCTCCTCTAACACCATTCTTTCTGCTGGGTGCTCAGAATGTTTTTCTCCATGTGATGTGGTCCCTTCTCAGAAAGGGCACTGGTTCACCTGTCTTGGGGAAGACGGCCCCAGGCCACTGACTGCTGAGGTTTCCTATCTGCTGTGAAATGAAAACTTGTCCTCTTATTGGGGTCCCAGCATGTCCCTCTGGGGTCTGTTTTGTGCAGCTGGGAGTGAGACCAGCCAATCTCTCCCACCCTGGGATAAGCTGGGAGCAGCTGGGATGTGACATCTTCCAAGGGTGTCAAGTGAGTCTGCATTTGTGTGAGCTGCTGTCACTGTGCTGTAGATCCCCCCCTCTTCTCCCTGGCTGATGCAGGATGCTCATCCTGAGCAGGTTTCCTTCTTGGTTTTCTTTCTCAAAAAATAAAAATAAAAATAATAATAAAAAAAAAAACCAGCCCTAACTCTGGATGTGTCATGTAACGGACAAAGCTAAGTGTTTTGTTATAACCTCACCATTGCTGTGCATTTGTTCTGTGTCTGTTTCAAAAACATAATTTGGAGAATATAAGACTATATGACAAATACAGCAGTCATGGCTCTGCAGGAACATTGGTCTTTCTCTCTCCTGAGTTAATGTGGCAAAGACTTAAAATTGTGCTGTGTACCGAAACAGCCTCTTCAGAGCTAGTGCTCAGCAACTTGAGCCAAGATCCTTGTTGCCTTGCAGGGTGCTGCAGATTAGTGCTAGTGCGAGATTGGGTTCTTACTACAATCTCAACCCTTTAATTAAAATAATGTGGAACAAANAAAAACATAATTTGGAGAATATAAGACTATATGACAAATACAGCAGTCATGGCTCTGCAGGAACATTGGTCTTTCTCTCTCCTGAGTTAATGTGGCAAAGACTTAAAATTGTGCTGTGTACCGAAACAGCCTCTTCAGAGCTAGTGCTCAGCAACTTGAGCCAAGATCCTTGTTGCCTTGCAGGGTGCTGCAGATTAGTGCTAGTGCGAGATTGGGTTCTTACTACAATCTCAACCCTTTAATTAAAATAATGTGGAACAAAAAGGGAGAATTAGTTAAAAATAACTCTCGGAAGCCCAGCATGTCTTTTTATTAGACTTTTCCTCACTTTCTCTGCTACTCTGATAAGAAGGATATTCTCCCTCTGGGATGGAGTGAATAAACTGGGATGAAACTCATTTGTTTGGGCATTATGTGTTAATTAATTTCTAACACTAATCCTTTCCCCATACACTGTTTCTTTTTTCTTCTGACTCTTAGATAGTAAAATACAATCCTGTTCCAAGGAGAGGATGGGAAGGTTCTGCTGTGTTATAAAATGGGGAAGGTTGTGTTTTCCCTGTGGACCTCAGGGCTGGGGGAGGTTTTGCCTAGTCCTGTGCAGCAGTTCATTTCTGGGGAGTCAGGAGGTTTCCAGAAAACTCATTCACAACATGTGAAACTTCAGATTCACCTGAAGCGTTGCCTTGACATGCGCCTGTTGTATTGCAACCTCTTACTGGTGTGATTCACCTGAGAGCAGGGTGATGGGCATGATCCTGGGTGGCACTGGCACTGCAGGGAGGGACTTGGCTCCCCAGCAGGTCACAGGCACATGGTCCTATACTGGGGACCACTATGGTCATGGCCAGATAATGTTTTGGGGGGGGAACCCCAAACCATGTACACTTGATATAAAATTGTTTTTTTAGAATAAACCAAAATAATCTTTAAGCCCCTGGACTATATGGGCTGGTTTTCCTTTTGTACCAAGACTTTCTAGACTTCTGATGGAAGAAATTTATTTTTTAAGTGCTTTCTTTAAACTGATGGGAAGCTTGCCATTCAAGCTGGGGAAGATGTGGGCTCTTTCTCTGATCTTTCAGTGATTTAATTTTTTTTTTTAGTCCTTTCTCTCACTCAGCAGTTATTCCTGGCTGTAGCTGCCTTCTGCTTATGTAGCTCTGTCTATTCTTTCAAAATCAATATGCGCTTCTAAATTACTGGAGTTAGAGGAAAAAAATAAAAAAATCCTACCTGAGGATTTAGCATGTGAGTATTGCTTATAAAGTGATAAGGTGGTTTTTAATTCAAACTGGCTTTATTTTTCATTTCTAATTTATATGTAAGGGTCCATATGAGTGAAAATACCTG
>VZTO01004797.1:2402-35772 GCA_013400615.1 Syrrhaptes paradoxus | reverse complement strand
TCTCTTGTGCAAATTCAGTGGTGCTCTTTATATTGGAGCCCTCCAAGGCTGTGTGAGGTTCTCTGCTGGCGGAGGTTTGGGATGCTGGAGCCCAGCTGTGTGCCGGCTGCCCTCTAGTGAGCTGCTGCCCGTGAGAAATCACCAGAGGAGTGGAGAGCGTGCCTCTCCGTCCCTAGCCTCTTAGCACTTGTAATCGGTGTAATCCTCTTAATATCAAACTGATGATGCTCCATCCCGTGAACAGGAATCTCATTGCTGACCAATTAGCGTGTGTTAAGTACAGGCAGAGTTAAAGTTTTGCTCTTCTGAAAGAGCATCCCAGCTGCAGGAGGCAGGGAGGCGGCTGTTGCAAAGTGGTACCAAACCTCTGTGTTTCCACTGACAGTGGGGCTGCCCCTGCCCTATGCTTTTTGGTGGGAATGGCAGTGCTGCTGGCAACCGATCCTGTGTAGGAACTGCTGGCTCAGGTGAATGGCAAATTTCTGCACCAGATTTCTCTCTGTATAATACAATTGTAGGGTGGCTTTTAAAGAGCTGCAGGACTGAATCAATGGACTTGGGCAGAGCATGCCCTGTGCACAGGCTGCTGTGTCTGGCAGTGAGAGCTCTCACTGGGGCTGTGCCCCATCTTCCCCCCAGCTGTGCTGCCCCACGGGACAGGCAATTGGCACCAAAGTGGCTGCATCACCAGCAGGTCGAATGAGGGGATTCTTCCCCTTTACTCCACTCTTGTGAGACCCCCCCCCCAGACCTGGATGCAGCACTGCAGGGGGTCCTGAGCACAAGAAGGACGTGGACCTGTTGGAATGAGTCCAGAGGAGGCCATGAAGGTGTCCCTGGCCATGGGTTGGAACTAGATGGTCTTTAAGGTCCCTTCCAACCCAAACCATTCTGAGTCTATGATCCCTTGGTGCTAACTGCGATTCATGCACTGGGAAAGGTTTTGCTTTGTTTCCATAGGGTAGAGATTTTTTAGGGTGGGATTTTTTTAGCCTGTATTTCTCTGGCGGTTAGTCTATCGTGGTGTTGTGGTATGTGTGTGTGTATTGAAATCANGTGATTCATGCACTGGGAAAGGTTTTGCTTTGTTTCTATAGGGTAGAGATTCTTTAGGGTGGTATTTTTTTAGCCTATATTTCTCTGGCAGTTAGTCTACTGTAGTGTTGTGGGGTGTGTGTGTATTGAAATCGGTGCAAGTCCTGTCTGACAGCTACTATTATTGTTGTGATCACTAAGATTCAACATACAATTTTTGACATGAGGCTGGTAACACTGAAATCCCTGGGGGGCTGTCTGGGCAGCTTCTCCAGGCTGGACTTGGGTGTGAGGGTTACCAAAACCATAGGCAATGCATGCTGCAGCCTGCTGAGGAGGAAAGCCAGAGAGAAGACCTCCCCAGTGTCGGGTGGTGGTGGTGGTAGAGCTGCCCTTGCTGAAGAGCAGGTGTGTAGGTGCAGGAGGGGCATCGCAGCAAAATTCACCTGGGAGGCAAGTTGGACAGATTCCTTGTGTGAGAGCAGGCTTAAAAGAGGTGCCGGTGCCCTGGGCTGTTGACAGACCAGTCCTGCAGCAGCAAAGTGCTGCTGCTTTGAGGAGCTGCTGGTAGGGGATCCCCAGGGGCTGCAGGGGGAAGGATTGGGCAAGAGGGGCTAGAAGAGCTTAGTCAGGATATGCTTTGTTTAAAGGATCTGCTTCAGCCTGACTCCTGTAATTAGGTAACACGTATATTTCTGTTCCTTGGAAAGACTTCATTCATTAATCTAATGGAGGGAAGGATTATGTAGAGATGAATTTAAAAGCTGTTAAGCAAGGTTGGGTTTGCATCTGGAAAAAGCAAGGTTGGGTTTGTATCTGGAAAGAACCAAGGCATGCAGCAGTCAGAGCTGCTGGAAAGGGGCGCACTAGAAACATTATCAGGGAGCTGTGCTGCTGTTCAGTCTGTGCACCAGTGCCTTGACAATATACCTGCTTTAATCTGTAGACCAAGCCTATTATTGGGCTTGGATAGGGAGGTTGTTCTGTGTGACTGTGGGTAAAAAGTTGGAAAAATTTAACAGTTTGAGCTGCATGAGACTTTTGTAAGGAAAAATGGGCACTCTATCTTTGTAGCGTCCCATGAGGAGACTGGAGAAAAGGAAGAGGAGTGGAATAATGAGAAGGATGAAATCCATATGTGGTGTGGAAAAGTGAGGATAAGCAATGTCAGGAGAATACAGGTGTGAATTTATAAGGCTTCTCTTAGCAAAGCAGTCCAATAGCATGCCAGAGGTATGCTCACGTGGTGTTTTAAGATGTTTTAAATCCTGAATGTCAGAATCCGAGTCAAGAGTTCTGGACACCGTAAGCAAACTGGTGGCTCCTTTAGGGGTGCTGATCTTACACTCATCCTCTAGGGATGTGCAGTGAAATAGTGAATCTCTGCCTGAATAGCAACAGTTCTCTACTAGAAGGCAGTGGTAGCTGAAATGCAGCAAAGTGCAGACACTGAGGGCTGCAACAATGAAGAATGATACATTTTCTCCCTAGGAAGTCATTTTATTGAGGGAAATAAGGAAAAGTGGCCTAGGTCTGAGCTCCTTGAGCAGACCTCAAGAGCCGAAGCATGTGTTCCCAATGGAGTTGAGGGGGAGTCCTGCAGCTATGGATGGGCTAGTGACTCCTGTGCTTGCTGCTGCCCAACAGAGCTGGGCTGGCTCAGCTTGGGATCAGCCTTTCCCTTGGCATGGCACTGGCTCAGAGCTGCAGCAGCCAGTTCCTGGGTGTCCTGGTGTATTTGTGTGATGCATCCCACGTACAACAAAACAGCTACTGAAACCTGCCATAGAGGGAACTGAGATATTTAAGGCACAGAAAGGTATTAATGGTTGTACTTCTGAATCAGAGGAAACTTCCTTGAAACATTAATGGATCCTCTCCTTCCATGGGGATTTAGTTGTAAAATGTTGCTGGTTGTCTTGATTTCATGTAGCCTGTATGATAGATGAGGCTGGAAGCGAGATAAGTGGAAATAAGTCTCCCCATTCCTGACTCTGAATAGTAAAACTATGGCAGTGGAAGAGGAGCTGCATAAATGTAAAAGAAAATCTGGGAGGAGGAAGAAGAGCTTGTTTTGTTACAGCTTTGGCATTGAAGTTCTAACTGTTGTTTTGTTCATGTTTTGGTCATCAACTATCCCCTTTGAAAATGGTTAGGTGAAAGTCTTAAATCCTACGAAACCACTTTTTTTTTTCCCTTCCAAGCTGGGGCAGGAGCAAACACATGACTTAAACACCTCCTGTACTGAGCTACCCTTCAGTGCAGACAGCAACAGGCTGAACCAGTTTGTTCTTTGCTTTGCTCTCCTGACAGGCACTCTCTTGTCCCGGGTGCCCTGGGAGGTGCTTGGTCTCTTCTTCCAGTGCTGCAGGAATTCCCCTGCCTCCAGCCACCAGCTCAGGTGCCGCGGTGTGTGGCCAGTAGCCCTTGACCAGCAGCAGCCCCACAGAGGAGGCTTTGCAGAAAACCCAAGCTGAGGTTGGGGGACTGAGCGGATAACTTGGATACAGAGTTAAGGAGAGGTGTTTATGGCGTGCGGCAGAGGGTGAGGTGTGCGAGCAGCTTTCACTTCCAGAAGGTGCCAGTCTCCTGAGTCTCAGGTGAGAGAAACTTGTTTGAGTTAAAGTTGAGTTGGTTGAGCCTGGGGGTCTGTCATTGCCTTTGTTGGGGGATGTTCCTGCAGTCAGTGGAGGTGCTCCTGGGAGCTCAGATCAGAAGTGACTGAGCACAAAGGGTGTTCAAAAGCTTCTCACAAGCCTGCTTTGTGTGGGTGTTGCTAGCAGCAGACCCGCTCCTGCTGCAGTTCTGGATGTCGGGATGGCTGGTGGGTCAGGGATCCATTTGGATGCAATGTCTACCATGGATGTTGAGGGGACAGAGGCTTCACCGGGTGGAGATGCTGCCCTGCCTTGGGCCAGGTGCTGGAGCCTGTACTGAGACCCTCAGACTGTGTTCACTGCTGCAGCAGCCAGCTCTGCTCCAGGATGTGGGGGACTTTGCTGTCCTTGGACTGAGCACAGAGCCTCAGCAGCTGCTCTGCCAGCAGAAGAGCAGGAATTTTGAGGCGAGTTGGGTTTGGGTTTTGCTCCCTCACTTGCCAGGTCCGTCCTTTAGTAATAGCTCTGTATCCATCTGAGGGAGCAGCAGGATGGGGCAGCCCATTCTCAGCTGAGCCCAGGCAGGGCTCTGTGCCCCCCCCTCACTGGGCCTGGGCACCCACTAACCCCCTCCTACCCCCCGGGATGGTCACCTTTGGGGTCTGCTCTGTAGTGAGCTCCCTGGTGCTTTGGTTGCTGTTTGAGGTCTGCTTGAAACTGATAAATGCAAGAAGTTGGAAGTTCCCTAATTAATGGCTGAGACTTTAATGTGTGCTTGCATACAAGTCCTTTAAATTTCAGTTTAAAGATGTGGAAATGTTGGCTGCTTTTCTCCTTCCCCTTCATCTGTCATAATGGAAAAACTTGCAGCAGCCCTTGGAATATTTAGAAATTAAATTGCCGATATAAACGTGCTCTGGCATAAGGCACAAACAGCTGGAAAATGTGCTTTCTTCCGCAGTATTTTAAGGATGTGTCACATCATCAGGGGCTATTCACAAGAGCTGTCGCTGTGAATCTGTCTTGTATGTTGGAAAACAAATGATCTGTGCCCACCCTTCAGTACGGTATATCCCAAATGTGCGGTGGGCAGGTGATAGATCCCTTTCTCTGGGTGACAGGCGTTCTGCCTGTCGGCTCAGCCATACCTTGAAAGGGATATGCGAGTAAATCTCTGCTACAGTAGCTGGCAGCAAGCATATTGAGGAACAGATGGTGCTGTGCTACAATTTTACCTTCTGTAAGGCCAATGCATAATTTAGTAACACAGAAACATGAATTGTATTCCAGTGGCTGCTGTGTTCTTGTGGGGGTTTTTATTTGATTTAACAATAGGCAAGAGAAAAGGGTAAAGGATATTATAAGTAAAATTTTTTTACTCCCAGTGGATTTGGAAATGCAGCATCCACTAGACTTGTTTCTGAATCCCTGAATTTATTTGCCCCTTGCCATTTCTTTGTGAATCCTAGGAATATTTGTGCTGTGATATGTGTGCTGAAGGAGCTTGCTGCCTCTACAGAAGTGGCCTGATGCCCCTGTATCCTGCCAAGGACAGTTAATCACAGAATCACACAGAATGGTGAAGGATGGAAAGAACAGGGCTGTGTAGGGCAGGGACAGTCCTCTCTGTGTCTCTGTCCCAGAGCTGTGCCCCTAATGAGAGATCTTATTCTCTCTGTAGGCAGCCCATGGTACACTGGAGCCCCTTTCAGCCTATTGCTGTGCTTTCTCTACCCCCCATGACCCAAGTCCTGGAGTTTTTGCCACCCTAAAGCTACTGCCTGTCTCCTGACAGTTTCTCCAATCCTTTTTCCCAAATACCCTTGTTTGCCTCCCTGAAGGATGAAAAATATATTCAAGAAGTGGGGGGCAAGAAGTGTACAGTAACCTCAGCTTTGGTGGATGCTGAGGATGGGACAGCACCTGGTGAGGCACCCAATATCCCACAGTCCACAGTGTCCCATACAGAGAGGGGCAGGGGCATGTAAGGAGAAGGAAGTTTGGCCCAGTGGCTTTTCAAGGCATGAGAAACAGGTCTGTGGGACAAGATGTGATGAAACTGAACACAGCAGGACCCAGCTGGCAGTAGCGAGGAGTCGTCTTTCTTCCTCCTGATGTAGAACTGGAGGAAGAGGAGGACTAGGTGCTCTGGTTTCCCTGGGCTTGGTGTCCCCCATCCCTTTCCCTCCCAGCCACACGCACAGGATGGGAGCAGAGCTCCTGGGAAACTCCTCCAGGAGCAGCTGGGCAGGACAGCGTGACCTGCTGAAAGAGGCAGGCAAAGGGCTGCTTGTGCTGCAGTTTTGTCCATTAACCTGAATGAGAATAGCAGCTAATTTTTTAAATGTCAGTTTGATCCTTTGATCGTAGAAAGGGCTAAATATGATCACTCCATCTCTGCTTCCAAGCATCCTCTTCCTGCTCCAAATGGCTTCCTTTCCCTGGCTAAGCTCTCATGTCCTCTCCAAGGAGGATGGGGGAAAATGCATTATAATTTTGTAGTCTTGGCAAATGAGGAATCACGCCCATGAAAACAAATACCCGTTAATTAGGACCATGAAATGCTGATTGAATCACAGCTCTGATAATGGCAAGGGTAGTTTGCAAGCCTACTTTATATGCCAAAGGAGGAGGGGCAGGGGAGGAAGCAATGAGAATTTTTTCTTTTAGGAAGCCATTTCAGCCACTCCTATCCATCTATTTAAAAGTTTCTCTGCCAACAGGTACTACTCAGTGACTATGTTGTTTCCATTTGAAGTATGTGGGGGAGACTGAAGTTATTGCCTAGGATAATTGTTAACAAATGCTGAACTCTCATTTGTGTGTGTTATAGCAGGGAATAACTTTTTTAAGCATATGAATGGTCTTGGATTGACCCCCTTCGGGGAGTTTATGTTGTTGCAGGATGGCCAGAAGTGAGATGAAGAAACTGCAGGGAGCCTGGCCAGGGTAAAGCCCTGCTCCTAGCTTGTCTATTCTGCTTCCCTCCCTGCCAAGGTGACTAGGGAAAAGTTTAAATGTGTTAAACCAGAACAAAGCACTGGATCCAAACTATATTTAAAAGCTTTATTTCCTGAAGATGAGTTTTAAGTCCATGCTACTAACAGCCCTTTGGTAAAGTCCCCTCTCTCCTTCTACTATCACCTCTCCCCTCTTATTCTCCCCAGTAAACTACAAAATGAGTTACTCTGGTTTAGCAGTGGGCTGGGGTAACCCACCCCCTGTACCCTTGTCCTCATCCTCTGTGTATCCTGGGATAAGGGGCTGCACAGCTTTACCTGCTGGATCCAGCTGTGGTGGCAGATGTGCTGGCAAGCGGGGAGCAGGGTTGGGCGAGACCCTGGCACTGTGCCATGCATGTGTCTGGTGGGGGACCATGAGAAAGGGGTGAGAGGTGGGGACACCTCACCTGTGCCCAGCACCTGCACCCTGCTTTCTGAAGGGGTGAAGTCCTTCTGACCTGAACAGGCTGACCGAGCAGCTGGGGCCACAGCCACTGCAGCCATCCCACTGTCCCCTCTGTCCCCTCTGCCTTTCCCTACCTGCTTCCTTTCTCATTGTTTTCATTTCTGATGTTTCCCAATGTCAGGACTGGTGACATTGCAGGAGTGCCCCGGGGGCATCTGATACAGCCATTGCTGCTGTCAGGCCTTTCTCCAAGTGTGTTTTAAAAAGGGAGGGGAAAATTGGACCAGGACGCCTTGCTCTTGTTCTTGGTGTGGCTCTGCTCAGCTTGAACATGCAAAATACATGTTGTCCTAACTTGGCCCGTCTTTCTTGGCAAGAAAAATACTGAGTTTGTGTAGTAGCAGTGCAGATTTCTTCTCCAAATACTGAAATCTTCAAGGCAGAGGCAAGAGTGGTAACAGGGGGAGGACTGACCTGTGTGATTGGCTTCAGAAGCTACATCATGAAGCATGAGGCAGAGAGATGGTGACTGATTCCTGACCTGTCCGTGTTCTCATTCCTGGAGTTGGGTTGAAAAATAAAGTATTTCAAAATAAAATTTTAAATTTTGTCAAATAATTTTGGATGGCTTGAGTAGCTAGTGATTGCAAAACACCTGCTGAGGCCGAGGAGAGGAGAACTGAGTGATGGCAGAGATGCTGTGGGACGCGGTGGTGAAAAGTTGCTGTTGGTGGGGCAGCGCCTGGAGCTCTCCCGGCATGCCCGGCCTCACTGCGAGCCTATTGAGGGCAGCTGGAGTCTTTCCATTGATTTCAATGGGCTTTGGATCAAGCCCATGGCATGCTGCTTGTTTATTTTGGAGGCATTCTGAGGACAAAAGTGCTCTTTCAATGGCTGCTCTTTTTCCTTCTCCTTTGGTTCAGCTGCTCCTTGCACCCCGTGGCCCTGTGCTGTTGGGCACACACCTACTTTGAGCAGCCAGCAGCTTTAGAAAGTTTGCTTTAGTCTTAACTTGTAGCAACGTTTAATGCCCTGTGTAAGTGATGTGGTCCCTCTGTGGGGAAATGCCAAGAGCTGCTTGGCTTGTTTCCTTTTCCATGGTCAGACGCTCCGCACAGAGGCTCACCTTCCAGGAGTGCTTACACCACAGCTCATCTGCTGTAGCAACAGAACAGATTTGCCTCCTTTCGAATTCTAGGTGGTTGTTCCCCATTTATTTGTCCAGAGCTGGCAAATGCACGCTGTACAGGTATTTTGTTAGTCAAATGAGGCAGTAACTGCTGCAGCCACAGATGATACATTGTGAAATGATGGGTTTTTTGTTTCCTAGCTGGAGAAGTGCAGTTGCAGCACACCTGTGTTCTCAGAAAACATCGCTCTGTAGCACTGAGAGTGCTGGCAACTTACATAGATTTACAGAACCGATTTCTTTTTGCCTCTTCTATTTATCAGTGCTGTCTCTTTTTGGTTTGTGATTGTCCCTCTGCAACAATTGGCTGTGAAGGTGCGCTGCTCTGCCTTGAAAGGCCCTGAACTGAATTCCCCCACAGCAGGTGCAACAAGACCTATTGACTTCAGGTTGTGCTGGATCAAGTCCCAAATAAAAATGGCAACAGGATTGCTCTCTTGAACAAGCCAGAGCAGTGGGGCTGGATGCGGGTGGCCTGGGGAGGTGAGGCAAGCATTGGCCCTGGGAGAGCATCATCTGCCCGTGCCATGCTGCTGCCCTCATCCCTCCTGGCTGCTGCCAGCCAGTCACAGTGGGGATGGGGCTCAGCTACTTTAAATATGGATTTTGATGAAAAGCTTGTATCAGCATTGGTACTCTGTGCCAAATACTGAACAGACACCAAAATGAATCCTGTTCTGCTGGGTTTGTGGTCTGAAAGTGGGGCTAGGGCAAAGAAGCACAAAGGAATCCAAGATGGTGTCTTAGATCACTGCATCCTATCAAGCATGAACCAAACTCTGTCATCGGAGCGTGCATGTATGGGTGGACACCTTTCCTGGGCTAGGCACGACCCATAAAGTCTAATCAAGGGCAGAGCATTGCTCTGAGTCATGATTTTTCTGGAGGCTACAGCATCCTGGGTTACTCATCCTGAGAGAATGAATGCACTGAGGATATAATTATAATAGACATCATTTATTCTCACTCTTTAAAAGATTCTTGTCAGGAGACTGATAGGCTTGGGTTGTTATTTTTGTCTTTGTGGCCATATATATCATGCAAAACGCTGAAACTTTACTATCTCATTTATGCTTCCTCTTACAGCATTGTAGATCTCTGCCCAGTATTTAGGTTATGTAGTAATTCTACCCCATTTGCCATAGATTAACGAGGCTATAAAATAATCATAAAGCTGGGGTAGCCCTTGATTCTCATGCTTCTCGCGTATTTATATCTACCACAAAATACTTCATCCAAAAGTAATTACCTGACTTCTTCAGGCTCCCTTTACTCCTTGCCAGCTTAAACCAGGCAGGAGACACTGCCCCATTTTTGTCTGGGACAGCAGCAGGGCAACACCACCATCCATCCTGGACCGCTGCCCTGGGGCCTGAGGGAAGCTGAGCAGGTTTGGTACCTGTTTGGGACCGCGGTGCCTGACTGACTGACCTGTCGGCAGTGCCAGGGAAAAAACCTTCCAGTTGCTGCTGGGGCTGTGGGAAGTGTAGGACAAACCAGTGGGGCTGGATGTCTTGCCCTGCCAGCCCCTCGGTCCTACAGACTTTGAACCTCTCACTCCTCTGAGAAGACCCCGAAGCATTTCATGGCTCCAGTAAGGCAATGGACAGGAAGAGTGACATCCAGTGCTAAAATGGGAGCCACAGAGCGGGGTGTGGTGTTGCTCCAAGCTGCTCCAGCAGGTCTAGGTGGGAGGTGGTGGGGGCTGTGCTGACCTGCCTGAATATTTGGGCATGTGAGGTGGAAATTTTGTCAAAATGGCATGTCAGTGCACAAAAGCTATTATAATTTTGCTTCCAAAACTCATATGCTAAAAGTATTTTGTGCCTTTTATTGCTCTCTTGCCAGTTTGTGGGAAGTAGAGGTATGAGACCACTGAGACTGCAGGTGTGGAGAGAAAATGTGGTTTTGTCCCTTCCTATCAGTCTGTCCCTTTGTTCCACACGGTCTCAATCCTTCTGCAGATGCTTCCTGTCTCTCTTCAGGCTGGTTACTGGGAGAGGAGGCACGTGCTAGAGAGAAATTGCTCCGCCTGCCACAATTTCCAAAGGCAGCTGTGGCCTCTCCTGTCCCATCGCTTTCCGCATGCTCTCCCTTCAAACACGGAGGCTGGGGAGTGTCCCCTCCATCAAGGACCTGGCCCAGCAGTGGGCTGGCATGGTGTGAGTCATTTCCTCCACTAGCACTGTCACTGCCCTGGTCACGGTGTGGCTCTGGGCGATGCCCTCTCTGGAGAAGGCAGTGGTGGTGTCACTTTCTCTGCAGCTCTGAGGATGCCCCAGGTTTCCACCCTGTGCTCGTTTGTGCTCTTGTTTCCTCCAGATGTGACTTGGGAGGAGCACTGAGGGCAGGATGATTTCCCATGTCACTGGTGGTGACTGTCCCCTCCTGATGAGGCTTTCCTGGAGAAGGAAACCCTTCCCATGGAGCAGAGAGGAGGAGGATGGCTCACTAGGCTCCTGCCCCATCCTGGAGTGGGGAAGACAGTGTTGCATTAATCCTCCAGACAACTGAAGGAATGTTTTCAGATGTCCCTGGGGCAGGTCTCCATGCCTGGAGAGCTGCAGACAGCAGTGCTGGTGGCTGGGTCTGTGTCTGCCTTCCTGCAGGTCCCCAGCTCCCCTTGCCATCACCCACACTGTTGAGAAAAGGCATAAAGATGTAGCTTGTCTAAAAGCATTTGCAGACTCTCTATGTGTGATAGAAACAAATCCTCTCTCAGTTGGAGTTGAAAAAAAAATGAGAAAAATTCATCCTTCTTTCCCCAGAAGTCTGGGGTGGTGTTTCCCCTTGCTATGTGTCTGTTCCGTGCAAACTGATTTTATGAGGCTGTAGACTTCCACTG
Source organism: Syrrhaptes paradoxus (assembly GCA_013400615.1). NCBI lineage: Eukaryota > Metazoa > Chordata > Aves > Pterocliformes > Pteroclidae > Syrrhaptes > Syrrhaptes paradoxus. Next base: position 24,698 of record VZTO01004797.1, on the reverse strand, counting down.
ACTTGTGTGTATAAAAATTTAAATACAATTTGTGTATAAGTGTATGTTAAGTAGTGACACACATTAGAAGTTGTGCACACTGCTGCCACGTTGCACGTAGGCTGCTTGAACTACATCCTCACCTCATTATGTGTGTACAGACACGTGAGGTTTTGCTGAAGTCACTGGAGCTGTGCCAAATTATATCCTGATGTACTGGTCGGAAGGTACTGGAGAAGCTAGATTTGTGTTATAGAAACTGGTGATGTGTTCTGATGGCGATAATGCGGTAGTGAAAGATAAGCCCTGACTCGTGAAACTGGAGCATGTGCTACTTGTTTTGAACCTGACCTGATTTAGCAGTTCTAGGTGTAGCAGGTATGAAAGTGTGCTGTTCGAGGAATCAGACTGCAAGCTGTTTAATCATTTATAAAGTTGAAAGGCAGTGGCGCTTCATTTCTGATGTGAAATGCTAATTAGTTTACTGTGGGATACAGACTGCAGGAAATTCATGTTTCTGGCACAGTGGCTGTTCATCTCTAAAAATGTGTTTATTTGTCAAGGCGTTATGTTTATATCATTAGTGCAGAGCAATATCTGTACAGCCCAAGCTCTGAGAGGAGGAAAAATGTCAGCACCTTGTTTAGAAGTATGTAAGGCTGCTGTTAAATAAGCTTATTTGAGGCTGTGCCTCATCCAGAGAGGAGAGCACTAAGTACCAAAGTCTCCCTCTATAGCTGTGGGTCTTTGGGCTGTAGTTCTGGCTTCCAGCTGCATCAGTCACTTAACTTAGGTGCAGTTCAGTGGGAAAAAACTGGGAATCAAAATTCCTGGTGTAGCACCTGGAGAAGGGTCCAAATACCCCCATCCAATGCTGTTATTAGCCTTAAAAGAGTGACACGGCCCTTTCATGCAGATTTAATTTGCTTTCTAAATTAAAGTTTGATAACGTGAATGATAGTAGATAAATCTCTATGGAAGTGTAGACTCATTTCTGAGAGGTCTGCCACATTTGTGCTAATATAAAGGATTAAAGTAGGTTAGTTAGGAATATCTTGTGATTTTTTTTTTTCAATAATCTCAGAGAACCAAGTTGGTTTGCAAACACCTTTTACCAGAAGTTGAATCTTACTTCAAAAGCTCTTGATCAAGGCAGGTTGGATTACAGACTTATCCTAGGCACCGGTGCTGCTTTCTGAGCATATTATGTACGGTGAGGTTACAACATCAAAGAGAAGGGCACTCGGTGACTCTATTTCACTTTATCTTTATTAAGTTGGTAATTAAGGGCCGGAGTGTAGCAAAAATGATTTTTTGAAAAGTCACTTCATCTTTATTTGAGGTTAATTGTATTAATGCTCACAGCTTGACAGGCTTGTTTCATGATGGGAATTTTTTAAAAAGTGTTAGGGGGATATGCAGCTTCAGCATTGAGAGAGTTCTGATTCCCAAGTAATCCTGTTGTTCATGCCCATGAAAACTCCTATAAATCAGCAGCTTTAGGCACTTTTAAATTTTTTTAATCATGTGCAGTTGGCTTGTAACTGGAGTAAAATGGGACAATGTTGATGAAAATCTGCAGTTTTATGCAGAAAGAGGAAACACGTCTGGGTGCAGCAGGACAAGGTGGGACTGCAGCTGGTTTCTGGTGGGAATTCAGTGGGCAGTGTGGTACCACAGCCCTTTTGGTCCTAGCATGGACCTCAACGATGCTTATCACTGCCCTAAGACCATCCCAGGGTATCACGGCTTGAGGGTCTGATCCCTTGGAGTTGAGGTAACAGCGGATTTACAAGTATGTTGTGTGCCATGAAACAGAACTGCCTCATAAACTTGAGGGCTGTCTTTGTGGGTTTTTTATCTTTGCTGAACTTCACTGCTTGCTCTACAGAGTGTTATGAACATTGGTTGCAATTGTGTAGGCAATATATGAGAAATTATGGATTAAAATGTGTTTTAAAGCACCAGATAGGATAGACATCTGCTAGCAGGTATAATCAGGCATTTTGTGTATCTGCACAATAACTCACCTTTTACTGTTGAAGCTTCAGAGACCAAAAAATGATCACAGCTTTAGTTTCATTAGCTGCCACTAGGGACTGTGTGTGTCTTTTTTCCTGTATGTCTAATCAAAAGTTGTATCTAGGGGCAACACTGCTTTGCAGATAAGGGAAGATTGCTCTTGTCCTGTGGTCTCACAGGTAGATGAATTCTCCATTCATGTGGTCTTCATATGAGCTACTTTGAAAAGAAAAGCAGCAATTCAGCTAAGCCTTGTTCCATTCATTTTGGTATAGAAGATAACATGCAAGGAAGTCTGAGAATCCACTTGCGATCTTTTCCTATTATGCTAGCAGCAAACTTTTGTTCTCTTTTAATACTTGTTATTCAGGAACTACAATCAATAATGAAAGGAAAAGCACAAATCTGCCACACATCGTTTTCTATATTCTTTTTTAAGCGATGTTCTCCTTAGATTCCTGTTGTGTAGGCTTATTCCTTACCAGAAATGAATGCCCTGTTGTTCATATGACTGTACATCAAATAGGTTTGCAGCAGCTGTCTCTTGTGTTCTCTTGAAAGTGGTGTGTACATCTACAAAGGCCTTTCCTTTTACCCTCTTCCTTATGGAATAGAGATGATCTAGCTACTACAGCCTTTGGAAACCATCTCAGTATCCTGCTGCCTTTCCCTTGCTGAGTGTTGTGATCTCTGTTCTGACTCCAAGGAGCCTGGATATTATTTAGGTACTTAAAATGAACCCACTTGCAATCAGGTTCTGACAGTGAAAGTCAATAGAAGACTAAGGTTGATTTGAATCAATAATTCATATGAAACCATCAAAATCCTTCTAAATTGCATTTAGCCCTTTGCATCAAACTTTCTTTTCTCTTTCTTTGTTCTGTGGGTGTTCAACGCTGTGTCCCAGGTTTGAGGGGGCTGTGTTAAAGGAGGAAATCCTCATCCTTAATTTTTCCTCTCTGATTAGGTGATAAGGAAAACAAAAAGGCACTGAAGACAGCAGGCACAGCAGAAGCATTTAAACTTTAATAGTGGGTTGATTAGATTTTCCTGGCACAGGATGGGGCTGTTGCCTGCACTGTTTCTTTAAGTACAAAGCTCCTTTTCTTTTATTTTAGAAATGGAACTTGAAAATTGGATTTTCTTTTTACATCTGTGTTTAAATTTGGATATGACTTGACCATAACACACAGCTGCCACTGGAGACTTTCCTGGCCGGTTCTTCTCCAAAGCAGAGTTATCTGAGGGAATGGCAATTACCCGCTGCCAAGCCTGGCGCTGGTGCTGGCTTAGGTTATTGGCATGACTCTGTAGATATTTGTCACTGCTCTCTCTTGGTAGAAAATGGAAACGCTTTTTGTACATTCATGTTGATGTTCAAGTCCTCTAAACACGGAACAGTGATGATGGGCAATGTTGGAGTGGGAGAAAGGCTTTCTTGTGGCCACAGGCTCTGAGACAGCATTCAAAGGAGCAACAGAACTCCTGGGGTGGGTGTATGGATGCTGGATTTTAATTGTAGGAGCTTTTACTTGCCTCTTGTTATAACAAGCTGTATCTCTGCACTGGCTCACTTTGTAAGAGCTTCTAATAACGTTTAAAACATTGTTATTGTTTTCCTTGTGTGAAAGCAAGTCTGGGAGAGATTTAAACTCGCTGGCAGCAGCATAGCCAGCAGATAGCAGCATCAAGAGGAGCAAAGCCACTCTTCCTTTATTACACTTGAAAGGAAAAAGTGGGATGCTTGGAGACACACAGGTCCGAAGCCTGTGTAAAACAGGCACTTGTCTGTCTGCAGAATTACATCACCCCAACTACAGCACAGGAGCTGACTGTGCATGAGCATAGGCTCCTGCAATGTGAAGGTTGATAAATATGAAATGAAATGGGTTTTGTGAATACTCACACTGCTATGAGCCTGCAGGGTGTCTTCCTCCCACAAACAGCATTTGGGACAGAGCTGCTGCAGCTCTGGTGTAGAGACCAGACAGTGCCCTTGGGGAAGCGGTACCAGCAGCACCGTGGGATTTAGCTCTCCTGTGCAGTCTTTACACAAGCTGTTCCTGCCCCCTTTTCATTCATTTCATTGCACAAGAGGGATTACTTTCACAGAAAGTTGTTTTAGCCAGAAATCTGCTCTTGGAGTAGGTCCTTCAGCAAGGTGCTGATAGTGGTACGTGGGGCCCCCCACAGCTTCTGTTCCAAAAAGCTTAGGAAATGTCAAATCCTCTGAGGGGTCTTAAAAAGATTCATTGCCCTTTGACTTCTACCATCCCTTAGCTTTTAATAGGAAAGAGCTCACAAACAAAAGGTGCAGCTTGCTAGCAGTAACAGCCTAAGCCCCAGAAGGGCAGGGTGCTGTTTAATTTTATACTGACTATCGAGGCAAGGCTGGAGTCTCTTGTGGGCTATTATTTCCATGTTGATCTGCTGTGGGCTGTTTGTGAAGAGCTCAGCCAGCATGGGCAGCTCTGTTTTTTCTTATGCAGCAAGTGCTGCATTAATGGAGTGATGTTAGTTTAAGATTAGAGCAAAATCATCTCTTCAGCGGGTGTTGAGAGTTTAATCGGTAGGATGAAACAACCAAGGGAGAGCTGTGGAGCAGGGAGGTGGCTCTGCACTGTGGACATCTGCTGCGATCCAAGCTGGAAGAGAACTTTGTGCATCTATTTACAGGAGCTCTTCTGATCCTTTTTTTTCTCCTCTCTGCTCTCTGGCTCCCGAAGGTGCTTTTTTTTAAATAGGATTTCTAGGCTATAATTTGAGTGCGGGCTCAGCCGGGAGAAAACGATGACAGCTTTGTTCCTAGTATGGCAGATAATGAGGTGTTGGAGGCAGATAGCACCATGGGTTAGGCAGGGGCTGTGCCTGAAGAGCCTGCCTGGCTTTCTGAAGTGCGGTGGTGATGATTTCCTTCTTCTGCAAGGGTCTAAATGGGGTTGTTGTCAGGGCATATGGCAAAAGGGTTAAAATTTAATTAGAAAACATAGTGGTAGCTACTGGAGCTTAAGAGAGATTTATATAAGCTGCTAAGAAGGACAAGGCTGCTGTGTGAGCTGCTGGTAGGGCTGAGCTACTGCAGCCGCTGGCTCGGCTTCAGGCGCCGGGGCATGCCTGGGAATCTGCCCAGGAAGCGCCGTGAAAGAGGAGTTTGTTTTAAGGCTTGACCCTGGCTCTGTGCAACACCCCTGCCCTCCCGCCCATCGTATAAAGCCGGGCTGCCGTCATGCCAGGCGTTTGAAGGAGGGAGTGAGAGCCAGCCGGGACGGTGATTTGCGTTCTGCTGGTGGGAGCAGCTGATGGCTTCGGTGTTCATGTGCGGGGTGGAGGATGTGCTGTTCAGCGGGAGCCGCTTCGTCTGGACGGTGACAGTGGCAGCGCTGAGGAGGTGGTACGCTGCCCGGCTGCGGGCATGCCGGCAAGCCCTGCGAGCGTGGTGTGGCCTCCAGGATGTCTACCAGGTAAAAAATCTCTGGTAATTACCCCAGGTTTTGTTAAAAAAAAGTATTGTGCCACCTGTGGGGCATGTGCTCACTCACCTGTCTGATTCTGCAGTGTGCACACCTTAGGTGAGGCAGCTGGGACAGGGTGAGGTGAAGAGCATCAAGGCAGAGCCACAGCTGATGCAGCCCCAGTATGAGGATACTTGGCAGGTTTATGACCTGGGTCTGAGCTGATGCCCCATATTGATGTCAAACAGCCCGTGCTGCGTGTCTGCTTTGAATTTGGGGTTTGGGGGAGATATTTTCCCCCTTCCAGTGCTGAAAAGGGGCTACAGGAGAGATGGGGAGGCCCTCTTGGTCAGAGGGTGTAGTGCTAGCACAAGGGGTGATGGTTTAAAACTGAAAGAGGGTAGATTTAGAGTAGATATTAAGAAGACTTTTTTTCCTGTGAGGGTGGTAAGGCAGTGGCCCAGGTTGCCCAGAGAAGCTGTGAATGCCCCATCCCTGGAGGTGTTCAAGGCCAGGCTGGATGAGGCTTTGAGCAACCTGGGTTAGTGGGAGGTGTCCCTGCCTATGGCAGGGGGCTGGAACTAGATGATCTTTCAGGTCCTTTCCAACCCAAACCATTCTGTGATTTTTCTACATTATGTGTGTTTTATCGGCCAGTTTATCTAAAACTGCTTCAGCAGACAACTGCGCCTGTATCGCAGCCCCTCGGAGCCCCTTATGCTGCTATCACCGTCCCTGTGCTTGGGATGTGGGAGACTGACCCCAGCTCAGCCCACACTGCTGTCAGGTGCTCAGAGCAAGGTGCTGCTGTGGGAGACTGGCTGTAGCTTTTTCTGCTGTTGGTTTGTGTTCATGTCACTGAATGGCAGCAAACTGCCTGTGCGAGTACTTTGCACTGCAAAGGCACTGCTGTTGGGGGGGGGCTGCAACAAGTCCTGAAAAAACTGTTGGGAGGCTCCTTTTCCTGCAGGCAAAAAAATAAGATCACTGTACTTGCATTACTGTGGCATCAGTTACAGTTAGGGTGGTGTCACTCTTTTTGGAGTCTGTTTTTGCTGGCAGTTATTTATTTTTGTGTGTCTGTATTTATTTTTGTCTCGCATATAAACTTGTGATGTGTGCCTGCTTGCAGTGTCAGTGTGTGTGTTTGCTAAATTATGTTAAATATTTTTAAGCTGTTTCTCTGCTCTCCCTGATGTGTTGTAATACAGAGAATGACACAGCTCATTGCAAACAGCTCTCCAGAACGGGAGATAAAATGTTACAGGATGTAACTTCCATGGGAAAGTCATGCTAGAAGGACATCCGTGCCTATTTAATCCCAAAGAGATCTGTTGCTATTTAGCTTTAAGGTATGCCCAGTAGTGGGAGAACAGCTTTATGGTATTAGAAATGTTTCCAAGCACTCAAATGCATCTTGGCTTCTTGCACAGATGATGGATGTAAATCCTTTGTGGTACGTGTGACGTGCCACTTGAGGAATACAGAGCTTGTACAGTTCGGGAATGCAGGAGTACAGGCATCATTGCTCACTGTGTGCCCACCTTTACTGACCTGTAGAAATGTGGGATGCAGCCCTAGCTCCCTCCTTTCTCTATAAATAAAATCCAGCTACACCTGTACTCTGTGGGAGTGATTTTTGGGTTCTGTCCGTTCATGTAAAGAGTGTGGAGTTCGGACTGCCCTTGCTTCCTGCTGTATCCTTGCAGAAGCAAACCCCATCCCTCCAGGGTTGGAATAACGGCAGGGTAAGGACCAGCTCTGACAACAGCTGTATTCAGCCTGTTCAGCTGCGATTCTCCAATGGTTGGCTTGAAGTGAAAAGAGATTTTTTTTCTTTCCAAAACAAAGCATGACTGTATTTCTGCCCAAACTTACTGTGTCCAAGTGGCTGTTGGTGGATTAATCTTTCATTGACTTTATGAAAAGTACTGCTGACTTGTCCCTGTGTCCTAAACTGAGGATGTGAAAATGGGTAAAAAGAGAGATTGGTCCTTCTGTCATCCTTCCAGGTGGCCTTTGAGCAGGGGGGTGGACTAGAAGTGCCCCTTCCTTGCTCCCCTCTGCCCACAGCTTGTCATAGCCATGAGGCTGCTGGGGACATGCTGGGACCTGTTGCTCCATGTTCACTGCTCCAAGGGTCATCCCTGGGAGATGAAACTGGGCAAGAACAAGGTGACTCTCACACTTCAATGTCAGGGACTTCCTAGTGGTAATTCAGGGTGTGTTAAAGAGACATGGCTGAAAGAATGCCCTGCAGCGCTTCCTTGTTGGGGTGCGTAACACGTTGCTTTTTGTGCTGAAGTCTTGGCTCTTTGCTGTTCAAACTGCTGGCAGTGTCCTGGCTGAGTCCAGTGGGTGCAAGACTGAGCACACAGTGTTAAATGTCACCAGTTTGTCTGGATATCAGAGCCCTGTAAGAGGTTGAATCAAATACTTTTCCATTTTTTTTAAACACTTCAAGCTATAGGAACATCTGGAGATGGTAGCCACATTACCCCTGCATACAGAGATGTATTCTGAGCGAAACAGGAGCAAACCATGCTGTGCAGAGCTCTCCATGGGGTTGTTTCTCTGAAGAGGTGGGTGTTGTGGTGTCTATGGATGCTGCATTACCATGGATGCTGCATTATCTTGGGCAAGTCTGCTCCTTTTCAAATGTATGTAAAACACTTTCCTACCTGCCAGGGATGCTATTTATCTAAAAATTTTGCTAGAAGTCCTGTACTTAGTGCAGCCACATTAAAGCATATTTTTCCTTGTTCTTGTTAATATTGGCCCCTGGACAGGTGCTTAACAAAGTCCTTTCCCACCTTGGTTTCATCAAGAATGTCCATGTTTCTGTAACTCCTTCACATTCAGATTCCACGTGTGAAAAATACCACAGGTTGTATATACAAGCTCTTCTGACTGACCTTACCTTTTGCCCTCTCTGAGGGGTCTCTGGGCTGTGCGCGGTATAAGAAATCAAGGAAAAAGTCTGAACTTTGTCCCTGAGCTATGTGCAAAGGACATACAGGGAAGAATGAGGTGACGGGTGCTTGCTGGTCAGCCCTGGAGGCTTCAGTTCACTTTGATCTGTATTTGGGGTTCATGTCATTTTGTGGGTCAGTGGCTATTTTCAGGTGAGTTGGACACTGCCAGCAGGTCTTTTTTTCAGTCATCATTATTGGGGTGAAAGCCAGTAGGATTTCTTCTCCCTGGGCTGGGAAATTCTGGGATTTTTGTGTTTTGGTTTGGTTTTGTTTGGGTGTTTGTTTTTTTTTTTTTATAAAATGCTTGCTAGCCTCATGGGAGACCTGAACTTGAGTCTCAGCACAGAGAAGCATTAACACCTTCATGCTCCTAGACCAGCCTCTCACCTATGTCTTCTGAAGTCAGCGGGTGCAGAGGTTGTCACGCGGGCAGAGCTGTCTGGCCAGGGGAGGCTGAAATCCTCTCTGCCAGCATAAAGCCTTTACCTGCCTTACCAGCTTTAAGTAAAAAAAAAAAATCCAACAAACCAGCCTTTGTCAGTCACCTTCTCTTTAGCCTCCTTGTTTCTAGCACGTGTGTGTAGGAAGGGCTTATTGGTTGTTGTTTCACCTGGTCACTGGTGCTGGGACTTCAGCCCCAGCCCAGTAAGCCCGAGCTCAGGCGTTTCCCCAAGCTGGTCTCTGCTCCAGGGTGGTTGTCATCATCTGTCTGATCTGCCAAAGGAGAAGGGATGCTCTCTTTGCCCAGGCTTATTCATCTGGAGAAGTTTGTGAGCCAAAGTGCTGACGGGGTGTCCCGCTTTGCTCCAAAATAACCTCTGAACCCACGCAAGGGGAGGAGGGTTTTACAGTATGTGAATTTATCCTTGTTCTGAGTTCTTGGGTTGTATGCCAGGGACCATTGTCTTGTCTGTGGCAGTAAGCATCTGAAAGCCTGTCCTAGAAAAACCAGAGACTTGCAGAGACAGCTGATGGAAGAGCTGGCATAGATCCTTCTAACTGCAGCAAGGCAATATGAGCTATTGGGGCTATTAGGGCTTGGAAAAAATCCTAGGTGAGAATTCACATAGAAGCCTTCATCCAAGAATACCCATTTCCTAGGAGGGAGAGGAGCGAGGGTGGTGTTTTGTTGCAGAGATCTGGCATGAAGCACTCTGGCCTGTCAGCTGGGCTTTGGGGGTCTTCCCAGAGCACCCCCAATGACCACAATAGGATAGTGTGGCACTTCTGGGTGTCCTGACACTACTTCTGAAATAAAGCTTTTGGCAGGGCTCTCCACATGCTGGGTTTATAGGCTGCCTATCCTAGATTTTATTATAGAGCAGTAAAACAAAGTGAAAGTTTTATATAAATGAGGTTAATACGCAGCAACAAAGCCAAAAACTTTGGGATCAGCATCTATCCTGTGTTTAGTTACTTGTGTTATCACTGGCCTGACTTTCATTGGGATGTCAGCACTACCATATTCTGGTTCCCTGGAGGTATGAATACCAGCTTTTTTTTTTCCTATAAATCCCATGGCACAGTCATTCCTCATTGGCCCCAATGCTTTAAGCGTGAAAGAAACATTACATCAAAGTCTGTTTGATAATGCAACTAATTTTACAAATTAAAAACTGCTTTAGTGTCAGGGTTAAAATACGTGTCAGTCTGCTTGATGCAAAGTGGAAAAGAGAAACCAGGCAAAATGCCTCCAAACTCCCTGCATGATAGGATGACACATTGTGATTAATATCTGCTGGACATAAAACTGGGTATGGGAGCATCTCTGTGATTAAGCTGTTCAGTTGCACTGGTAATTTGGTTAACAATCTCTGTTGTAAAAGTGTCAATTGAATTCATGTGGCTTTTTGGACAAAGTGCTTTTTAACCTCTGAAAGGTCATTTCCTTTGTGTGACGTGAAAACAAAAAACAAACTGCTGATGAATCACAATAAATAAGCTTTGTACATGTGTCCATCCCATACATACCTGGGGTGGAGGAGTGAGAGAGGAAGCGGTCAGCTTCTGTTTCCTATGGTGCTAACGTTGTTAGTTTGGATAGCGAGGACCATGTTTCCTCTACTACCACACCTTAACTTTTCATTATAAAAAAGTGCTGACCACAGAACTGGAGATAACTTTTTCCTTTTCTTTTCACAATGATGAAACTCTGAAGAAGGGAGGGTGAGCACTGGGGAAGTGCTGTGTTGTCAGGGCAGAGCTTTCCTTCCTCTGCACCAGACAGACCCCAGGAGTGGGCTTGGAGGAAGCATTTTGGGCATCCTTATGGGTCAGCTTTCAAAAGGGAACCTTTGTAGAGGATGCTGAATACTTGTCTCTTCAAAGCTTCAGACCTGGGCGCTGGGAGTTACTAATTGTTCTGGAAATGCTCTGCTCTGACTGCCTTCATCTAGCTGTTTTTCTTTTTGAAGGGATCTGATCTAAAGCTTTGACACTGCTCATACATCACCTGCAGAGTTTTGGCTGTGCCTGAAACCCATCACGCTGAGGAGAACACACAGAGGCTTCCCCCCAGCTGGGGCTTTGGGGGACTCTCAGCTGAGAGCAGGACTAGCTCTGGGCACCGCTTCCTGACAGAGTTAAACTTAGCTTTACACACTTCCAACAGCAGCTTTCTAAAGCTCTCTGCCAGACATATTTCCATTTGAGCTCATGATGTATAGTGTTTTCTGTTCAAGAGAGTTTATTCAAACAAAAATACAATTTTTGTACTGCTCCTCCCTCTTCCCTCGCAGACAAACTTCACAACCAGACTGTGAACTTCATCTCATTTCCTTCAGGGTGTCACGGTGCTAGTTTCAGACAGTGCCTTCTATTCACTAACCGCTTTCGCCTGTATAAATATTTTTTTTCCTCAATCTGATGCAGTTCACAAAATACGTTAGATTTCAAATGTCGCTGGCGCCACTTTTCATGAACCAGGCTCCCATACAAAGGTATCGCTGCATGAATTTGCCTGGATAAATCTGTTTCACTCTTGTGAGAGAGGCTGGCCAGCTTGCTCTGACTGGACAAGAGGCTTATGAAAAGGAACATTAAAAGGTGTTTCAGGCATACACTGTTTTTTCCTTACTTCATTTTTTTTGTCCTGAGTGTTTAGCTTCCTGTCAGTCCTTTTGCTAGTGCTGTCACTGCAGTTCTTTCCAACCTTGGATGGACTGTCCATGTGCTTAAAATAACACTATGCTATCTTTGTCTCCATTTTTTTGAAAATCAGGCCACCCTTGTACAGTCTGCATTGCTCTTAAAACCTCTGAGTCATAATTAGTGATTAGTAATTCTACTAATCTTCTGTACAGATGGAGGCCAGTTCATTCTCAGAGACTGCAAAGAGGATAAAGCTATCAGAGCTGGAATATATTAGCTTAAATACCCTCCCACACACAAATACACATGGACACTTTTCCCTGCTAATTGGTCTGTCATTCATTTAAACATGTATCAACTCAGCATGTTGGGGAAGGAGAGGTGGGAAGAATAAGGGTCATCAAAATGCTGAGAATAGCCTGAATGTGCTGTTGTCTAGCCATTAAAAGCCATCATTGACAAGCCAAGCAGCATGAGATTTGAGGACTGTGATGGTTTCTGTGGTGGCTTTTCCAGCTGATGTAGAATAGGTTCTGTCCCAGTGCTGGGTTTCCTGGTGATGGGTGTCCCGGTGTTCATCTTCCTGCTCTCCATCAGGTGCAAACGCATGGTGCCAGCAGAGCTGGGAGTGCTGATGGAGAAGTTACTGTACACAGCACTGATACTGCATGGCCACTGCTCACTATGGGCTGTTTTCTGAGCACCCTGGTTCTGCCTTTCATTGGGGCAGCAGTTTCCAGGTAGGGTGATGTGGGCTGGGTGGAGGGTGAATGGTGTGGAGAAAGCCACGCTTGTTGGCATCTTGTGTAGGCAGGGTCTTGACTCATATGTGAGAGGAAGGCAAAGGGCTGGAGGATGGGAGTGCATAAGCTGGAAGAGCAGGAGGGTATTACATAGTATGGAAAGTACAGGCTGTGCAAAGAGAGGGCAGAGACCAGGGAATAAAAAAAAAAGGCATTCTGACTGCATTCAAGTTTATACCTGTGGCGGTATAAACATAGCTTCTTGCTAGCTATTTATGAAGAGAAGGGAAAAAAAAAAATAACTTTCTTCTACTTAACCCAAGACAATACCAAAGCCTACGATACTCCAGACAGGGCACAAAGTTGCAAGAAAATGTGAGAAAATAAACACGTAGGGGAATAAAAGGCAGCAGAAGNTTTCCTTTTCTTTTCACAATGATGAAACTCTGAAGAAGGGAGGGTGAGCACTGGGGAAGTGCTGTGTTGTCAGGGCAGAGCTTTCCTTCCTCTGCACCAGACAGACCCCAGGAGTGGGCTTGGAGGAAGCATTTTGGGCATCCTTATGGGTCAGCTTTCAAAAGGGAACCTTTGTAGAGGATGCTGAATACATGTCCCTTCAAAGCTTCAGACCTGGGCACTGGGAATTACTAATTGTTCTGGAAAAGCTCTGCTCTGACTGCCTTCATCTAGCTGTTTTTCTTTTTGAAGGGATCTGATCTAAAGCTTTGACACTGCTCGTACATCACCTGCAGAGTTTTGGCTGTGCCTGAAACCCGTCACGCTGAGGAGAACACACAGAGGCTTCCCCCCAGCTGGGGCTTTGGGGGACTCTCAGCTGAGAGCAGGACTAGCTCTGGGCACCGCTTCCTGACAGAGTTAAACTTGGCTTTACACACTTCCAACAGCAGCTTTCTAAAGCTCTCTGCCAGACATATTTCCATTTGAGCTCATGATGTATAGTGTTTTCTGTTCAAGAGAGTTTATTCAAACAAAAATACAATTTTTGTACTGCTCCTCCCTCTTCCCTCGCAGACAAACTTCACAACCAGACTGTGAACTTCATCTCATTTCCTTCAGGGTGTCACGGTGCCAGTTTCAGACAGTGCCTTCTATTCACTAACTGCTTTTGCCTGTATAAATATTTTTTTTCCTCAATCTGATGCAGTTCACAAAATACGTTAGATTTCAAATGTCGCTGGCGCCACTTTTCATGAACCAGGCTCCCATACAAAGGTATCGCTGCATGAATTTGCCTGGATAAATCTGTTTCTCTCTTGTGAGAGAGGCTGGCCAGCTTGCTCTGACTGGGCAAGAGGCTTATGAAAAGGAAAATTAAAAGGTGTTTCAGGCATACGCTGTTTTTTCCTTACTTCATTTTTTTTTGTCCTGAGTGTTTAGCTTCCTGTCAGTCCTTTTGCTAGTGCTGTCACTGCAGTTCTTTCCAATCTTGGATGGACTGTCCATGTGCTTAAAATAACACTGTGCTATCTTTGTTTCCATTTTTTGAAAATCAGGCCACCCTTGTACAGTCTGCATTGCTCTTAAAACCTCTGAGTCATAATTAGTGATTAGTAATTCTACTAATCTTCTGTACAGATGGAGGCCAGTTCATTCTCAGAGACTGCAAAGAGGATAAAGCTATCAGAGCTGGAATATATTAGCTTAAATACCCTCCCATACACAAATACACATGGACACTTTTCCCTGCTAATTGGTCTGTCATTCATTTAAACATGTATCAACTCAGCATGTTGGGGAAGGAGAGGTGGGAAGAATAAGGGTCATCAAAATGCTGAGAATAGCCTGAATGTGCTGTTGTCTAGCCATTAAAAGCCATAATTGACAAGCCAAGCAGCATGAGATTTAAGGACTGTGATGGTTTCTGTGGTGGCTTTTCCAGCTGATGTAGGATAGGTTCTGTCCCAGTGCTGGGTTTCCTGGTGATGGGTGTCCCGGTGTTTATCTTCCTGCTCTCCATCGGGTGCAAACACATGGTGCCAGCAGAGCTGGGAGTGCTGATGGAGAAGTTACTGCACGCAGCACTGATACTACATGGCCACTGCTCACTATGTGCTGTTTTCTGAGCACCCTGATTCTGCCTTTCACTGGGGCAGCGGTTTCCAGGGAGGGTGATATGGGCTGGGTAGAGGGTGAACGGTGTGGAGAAAGCCACGCTTGTTGGCATCTTGTGTAGGCAGGGTCTTGACTCATATGTGAGAGGAAGGCAAAGGGCTGGAGGATGGGAGTGCATAAGCTGGAAGAGCAGGAGGGTATTACATAGTATGGAAAGTACAGGCTGTGCAAAGAGAGGGCAGAGACCAGGGAATAAAAAAAAAAGGCATTCTGACTGCATTCAAGTTTATACCTGTGGCGGTATAAACATAGCTTCTTGCTAGCTATTTATGAAGAGAAGGGAAAAAAAATTAACTTTCTTCTACTTAACCCAAGACAATACCAAAGCCTACGATACTCCAGACAGGGCACAAAGTTGCAAGAAAATGTGAGAAAATAAACATGTAGGGGGAAAAAAAGGCAGCAGAAGTGCAATAGGAGAGGAAGACTGAGGTTGTACACAGGTTGTTCCCCTCTTTTTTTTTTTTTCTTTTCTCTCNTCTAATATCAAGCACGTTGCATCTGCTCACCTCATTCAGAGAGGCTGGGCTGCGCCACGTTTGCTGCGGGGTTACGTGCCCTTTGGGGAGGTGTCGCAGTGCTGCTGTCCCCAAACACCAGCTCTTCTCCCCATGGCCCCTGGACTGCAGAGACTGCTCCCCTGTTTGACTCTTGCAGCTCCAGCAGCTTCCCACTGCTGGAACCTCTTACAGGTATGCTGTATTTCTTTTAAACTCTAATTTTTCTTTGGGTTTAGAAAAACTCTCTGTGGCCCAGGGTAGAGATGAATTACAGAGCCCAGATCTGTGTTTGTTTGGAAGCCCCGGATCCTCCAAGGAGCTGTGCCTTTCCCCTCCTCCAGCTATTCTTGTCCCTGTGGTTATTCCAGCAGGGCAGAAGCTGGCACCACCCGGGTAACCTTCACGTCATTTCTCTAAGGAAACATGATTCACTGTCTGTTTTCCATCTTATTTTGGGGCTTTGGCTTCTGTGTTTTGGAGACAAACACAAGTTTGTTACTCTGAAATATTCTCCCAAAGCTGTCTCGGCTGCCACCCCTTAGGTTACTGGTACAGTCTGGATCAGCTGGCTCGACTGGACCTGACATGGCACCCTCCTGCCTGATGTGGGGCCAGCTCATGATTTCTTCATGAAACTGTGATATTGGGCGTTGTGTGGAGAGCTTTTGTAGTCTCCTGACTCTGAGAATATTAACTTTTATGAAGTAACTTTGGGGGTAAAAAAAAAATGTCTGCAGCTATTTAAAAGGTGGATATTAGATCAAAGCTAGTTCTTCTGCATTAAACACGGATGGTGAGACACCTCTGGCACTTCACTGCATCCCCGGTGTCTGGGGTAGCTGGGTTGAGTTGCCCTCTGGGGGTGTTTGGATTGCTGGTGATTGATGGAGGGGAGCGGGGCTGGCTCGCACTCTTTGATCGTGTGAACCAGGTAGCCTAACTTTTCTTCCCAGCAGCATCAGTAAGGCTCTGGCTTTACTCTGGGCCCTGCAGCTTAATAGAGCCTGTTGTTGGCCTCAAATGCCTGGTATACAGAACCTCTTGTTTGGGGGAGTTTCGCTGGACAAAGAGGGCTCGGTACCTCTGAGAAGTAGGAGCTGTGTGTTTGAGGTGTTGCTTTCAGAAGTTTGAAATTCTTGCTTCCTATTCTGATAAAAGCAAGTTAGTTTGTTCCAGGTGCTTTTTTTCTGATAGAATAGATACATGGATTGTAAACATTGGGGTGTAAAAGTCTTCATAGTTTGTCCTCTCTGTGCATAGTGACTGCTCAGAGGGAAGCATAAATAACCAAAAAAAAGCATCCAGTTAAAGGGAAGAGGCTGTTCTTGCTCTCAGGTGAGGTTGTCCTGGTGTGTGTCCAGAGCTCCTCCCTGCTCTGGTAGTGCTTTGTGATGCTCTCCCTGGCCTGTATCTTCCAGCTGATGCTGGATGCTGTGGTCCTGGGCTGTGTTGTTCCCTTGGCATCAGCCTGCCTCCTGTAACACATGTGGCCTGAGAATGTGAGTCAGGGGGGTGATTAGAAAGCTTGGGTACCTGTGTTCACGTTGCACAAAATGAAGTTAATAATGCTGAGCTGTGTTTGTGAGGGAGGAACAGGCTTGTATTTAAGATTTTGAAATAACTGCGTGTGTAAATTTGAGACCTTGTGCCTCTTGCATACCTGCCTGGAGGTCAGGTTGGGGCTCTGGAGTAAGGCGCCTCCTGGGTTTGAGTACATAGTGCATAGTGCTTTGGTTTTTGTTTTGTTTGTTTTTTTCCTGTTTTCTGTGAAAGCAGTGTTATACGGTTGTTTGACCTGTCTTTTGGAGGACAGCTCAGTTTGTGCACTTGCCTGACACATTGACACAGTTAGCGTTGCCTGACAAAGCCCAGAGGTGTGTGAAGCTGTGGCTGATGCGCAAGAGAAGAAATCGGGGAGATGAAGTATAACTTGATGCTTTGCACCCAGAAAACAGTCCTGCAAAGGGAGAAGCAGGTAGATGACTGACTTTACTCCTCTACCAGCAGCAAACTGTCCTCCCTGAGACCATCCCTGTCCCCAGAACAAATTCAGATCAATGACCACAAATTCAGATTGACGGCCAAAGGTGTCAGCTCTGTCTATAGCCCCGGTTCCCTCCCTGGCGTGCGGTGCCCACATCAGAGGCAGCAGACCCGTGCTTTGGAAAGGGGTTTGGGAAATGCAGTGAAACACTGTTCCTGGGGCTGTCTGTCACAGTAAGGGACTGGGGAGATGTGAGCGTATGAAGCGAGGGCAGGCAGGCTGAGAAGACACGCTCTGGGATCTTTGCTTACCCGTGTTTCTCCAGATCGGTTGGTGAGCCTCCCTGGTCCCGGAGGGTGAAAGCGGAGGCGGCTTGAAGTTTTAGCCGTATGCCAAGCTTTGGCATAAAGGTCCCTTCTGTCCCCTGGGTGGGAATGTGTCGGGAGGAAGAGCTGCAGGGGCAATGGCAGCTCCCAGCAAGCACAGGGCTGTTGGCGTCAGGGTCCTCGGCCAGCTGCTGCTTCTCAGGGGGCTGGTGGGGACTGTGGTCCCACAGCGAGGTGTCTCACTGCCCCAGGGCAGGCACCTTGTGTGTGTCTTAGGTTGGTAATGGCCTCTTTTTTTCTGCTTGTTTTTGTTTTATAATAAGGGGTTAATATTAGAAAGGAAATAAAAAATAATGGTAACGCTTTCCCAGCTCGCCTCCATTTTTAACAATCACATTTTGACCTCTTGTGTGCCCTGACTCACGCTGGAAAGGCTTTTGTTTCTGAATCTGTAATCAAATACGAAGGTCACTTCCTTGAGATTATATGGCAACGGAAGAAGTCTGGGATCATGTATCCCTTCTTTCCCCCAACTCCCATGTACAGAAAACATGCAGACTTAGTACATGCGTGCTGTTACATGCTTCTTGGGTTTCTCCAGTCCTTTTAAACCAGCAGGGCGCGTGGCTTGGAGGTAAGAGGCTATATTTTAATTTCTGATGCTTAGCAGGAACAGATAAAATTGTTTAGTGCTGTTACATTTTCCCCTGATTTAAACATCACATGGAGCTCAGAGCTGGGAGTGCAGGAGAGCATCATGGAGCAAAGTCAGTTTGCTTTGGGGTGTTTTGGTAGTGCTGGCTGAAACCTTTTTGCTTGTTCATTTTTTGCCCTGAAAGATCACTCCATTAAAATTTCTTTGCATCTTTTGCACTCCATTGTGGAGATAAGGGACTGTTTGTTTACTCCCAGCATTTACAGCTGCTTTTTCCTGCCTTTGTTGGAAGTGCTGCCTTGGCTGCTGTTCGAAAGCACTAAATCCAGGCTGGATTCTGGTCACTTTGCAGCTGAAGAGCAGGTCTGTAATTTCTGATTACAGAGAAAAAGCATTTTCAGAGATTACCCTTCTAGCCTGCTCTGAGATGATTTAAACTGAACAAAGCACAGATTCATGAGTCCCGAGAAGAGGTGGTCAGTTCCTGGTACAGTAGCTCCTTTCAGCATGTAATTATTAAATGTCTCATCAGCAAGGTCCCCCACCCCTCATGCCCAAAAAAAACCTTCATGAAGAGGCTGGCACTGGAGATGCAGCAAGTGCTCATGGAGCTCGTTAACGGCCGTTGAGAAAGAGCCTTTGATCCAAAGAGCTTGTTTTGCTTTAAAAGCAGAGCGTGGAGTAGTCCAAGTCTGTCAAACCCTGAGTGCCTGGCAAGGTGCTGGCGCTGGGCAGGCTGGCTCAGTGCCCCAGAAACGCTGCTCAGCGCCGGTGCAGCCAATACCCGCTATTTTGACTTCTTACAAAGAGCTTAGGATTTCAGGCTTTTCTTGGTTTATTTGCTTGCTCTTTGCTTTTTTTTTTTTGAGAGTTATAGATTTAAAGGCAATTCTGTTGGACTTGGGATATAGCTTTTTCTTTTTTAAAAAAAAATGGGTTTTTTTTTTTGCCTGTTTACCTAATGTCTATTCAAGGCTGGTGTCTGGGTTTCTTGAGGGGCTGCTGCCAAGCACAAGAGCAACTGATCAGTCCAGGGGGAGGATGAGGATGTGCTGGGTGCAAGGACCCAGATGGGGTAGGAGGGGAAGAGATGCAAGATGCCCTCAAAGGATGTGGTGCTGCCTGGAGAGGGTGGCAGACATTTGGTCAAAGCTTGCTCTGCCTGTGTCTGCTGCCTCGGGTGCCTTCCCTCAAAAATCCAGTGGAGGAGTGAGCAGGGAGGTGGTGGGAGAAGCAAGAAGCTTGGTGGAGAGGATGGAGGAGCAGCCTGGGAGAAGTTGTTAAAGATGGAAGAGAGCTTTAGGGCTGAGGAGAAACAAAGAGGCAGCAAGGGCAGGGTGCAGGTCTCTGGGCATGCAAAAGCCTTCTCTAAGGGGATTCTTTTAGTCTTCTCTAACTATTCCTATAATGGGGAAAGCTGAGGTTCTGTTTCAAGTGGGTCAGGGATGGCTTCTGGGGTGGAGGAAAACACAGCAAAAGTACCTAGAAGCTCTGCACAGACTATCTCCTGAGATTTGTCTTGCAGAGACTTAAGCAAAGAAGCAGGAGCTTAACTGATTTGCCTTTGACCTCCTGGTTGAGGAGTGAAGGTCATAACAGGTTGCAGGAGGGCTGGAATCCAGTCCTGCCCCGTGGTGGGTACTGGTCAGTCCAGGGCAGAGGATGCTGGTTCCTCCACGCAGTGCCCTTTCCAGGACTGACACAGTGTTTGCTCTGTTAGGTACCATCAGGAAAGCTCTCTGATCCCACGAGATCTTTTTTTCCCCCTCTGAGTTCCGAGGAGATTGCACTGGAACAAAACATCACCATGGGCTCATGTACAGTAATGACCCGCCAGCAGTGCCTCAGTGCTGTCGGTGATAAGCACATCTCCATCAGACACTAATTTCTCAGCTGTGTTCTGCCAAGGAAAGCAGATGCTGGATGAAGTATTTAGTTGACTTGATATTTGTGGCAGACATGCACTAATTGCTTCCTATTAATTTTCCTGATTTTTTTTTTTTAAGATTAGGTTTGGAGTTGCTTGTCTATTTTTTTTCTTTCTGTTTTTTTAAATACATGGCAAAGTGGTGGGGAAGTGGTATGAGACACCTGTATTTAATATAAAGAGAATACTGATGCAACAGTATTCTGTTCTTCAGGAAGCTGGGTAACTTCCCCCCCTCTGTCAGAGGGACTCAACATCTACTGATAACACTGCAAGCAAGATCCCGTGGCCTTTGGCACTGTCAGGAGCAGTGAAATGCTGTCTGGATGCCACTTGTCAGCTGAAAAGTATGGGGCCAGCAGAGCCAGTGAAGGCTCTTCTGCAGCAGTTGAACCTCATGCTGTGAGAACCAACGCTGCCTGTGTGCTTGCAGCACGCTCCACCGGGTGCTGGTGACCAAGTCGTGGGTGAACAATTCGTGCACCCTGCGTGGGAGGGACAAGCAGCAGTGGGTACATGAAGCCACCATTGGTAGCATCAGGAAAGGCAGCCCCACTGCAAGACTCCCTTGGGGGAAGGAGAGGGGTCAGGTTTTTTACATTGCTGATAGAGACCAAAGAAGCAGTAGCTCTCCTGTTTATATTTTGCTCTTGACAAAGGGGTTTATCTCCTGGCTGGGATACTTATAATTTTGAGGAAGACTGAATTGATTTGTTCCCTCGATTTTAATTTGTCACTGGCTTTGTTATTTTGGGGATTGTTATTTTTCTTTTTAAATTGGTGTGCTCATCATTACTTCTGAGCATTGCATTTGAGCATTTTGGGAGAGGACAATGAGATGCAGAGCCCCACAGCCTGCTCCAGTGAGTGGGATCTTTCAAATGACCACAAGAGGCTGTGCCTGTTATCCTGTACAAATCAGCAAACCACCAATAAAGCTAGTGAAAGAGTCCCTTAGATTTGTCATCCCCTGCAATGAAAAAGTAGAATAAATGGGGAAANTTTTGTTTTTGTTTTTTTTTTTTTTTTTTTTGAGAGTTATAGATTTAAAGGAAATTCTGATGGACTTGGGATATAGCTTTTTATTTTTTAAAAAAAAAAGGGTTTTTTTTATTGCCTGTTTACCTAATGTCTATTCAAGGCTGGTGTCTGGGTTTCTTGAGGGGCTGCTGCCAAGCACAAGAGCAACTGATCAGTCCAGGGGGAGGATGAGGATGTGCTGGGTGCAAGGACCCAGATGGGGTAGGAGGGGAAGAGATGCAAGATGCCCTCAAAGGATGTGGTGCTGCCTGGAGAGGGTGGCAGACATTTGGTCAAAGCTTGCTCTGCCTGTGTCTCCTGCCTCAGGTGCCTTCCCTCAAAAATCCAGTGGAGGAGTGAGCAGGGAGGTGGTGGAGAAGCAAGAAGTTTGGTGGAAGGGATGGAGGAGCAGCTTAGGAGAAGTTGTTAAAAATGGAAGAGAGCTTTAGGGCTGAGGAGAAGCAAAGAGGCAGCAAGGGCAGGATGCAGGTCTCTGGGCATGCAAAAGCCTTCTCTAAGGGGATTCTTTTAGTCTTCTCTAACTATTCCTATAACGGGGAAAGCTGAGGTTCTGTTTCAAGTGGGTCAGGGATGGCTTCTGGGGTGGAGGAAAACACAGCAAAAGTACGTAGAATCTCTGCACAGACTATCTCCTGAGATTTGTCTTGCAGAGACTTAAGCAAAGAAGCAGGAGCTTAACTGATTTGCCTTTGACCTCCTGGTTGAGGAGTGAAGGTCATAACAGGTTGCAGGAGGGCTGGAATCCAGTCCTGCCCCGTGGTGGGTACTGGTCAGTCCAGGGCAGAGGATGCTGGTTCCTCCACGCAGTGCCCTTTCCAGGACTGACACAGTGTTTGCTCTGTTAGGTACCATCAGGAAAGCTCTCTGATCCCACGAGATCTTTTTTTCCCCCTCTGAGTTCCGAGGAGATTGCACTGGAACAAAACATCACCATGGGCTCATGTACAGTAATGACCCGCCAGCAGTG
Organism: Syrrhaptes paradoxus; assembly: GCA_013400615.1. Lineage (NCBI taxonomy): Eukaryota > Metazoa > Chordata > Aves > Pterocliformes > Pteroclidae > Syrrhaptes > Syrrhaptes paradoxus. The sequence continues at coordinate 2,904 of VZTO01004797.1, read as the reverse complement.
CCTCAGTGCTGTCGGTGATAAGCACATCTCCATCAGACACTAATTTCTCAGCTGTGTTCTGCCAAGGAAAGCAGATGCTGGATGAAGTATTTAGTTGACTTGATATTTGTGGCAGACATGCACTAATTGCTTCCTATTAATTTTCCTGATTTTTTTTTTTTAAGATTAGGTGTGGAGTTGCTTGTCTATTTTTTTTCTTCCTGTTTTTTTAAATACATGGCAAAGTGGTGGGGAAGTGGTATGAGACACCTGTATTTAATATAAAGAGAATACTGATGCAACAGTATTCTGTTCTTCAGGAAGCTGGGTAACTTCCCCCCCTCTGTCAGAGGGACTCAACATCTACTGATAACACTGCAAGCAAGATCCCGTGGCCTTTGGCACTGTCAGGAGCAGTGAAATGCTGTCTGGATGCCACTTGTCAGCTGAAAAGTATGGGGCCAGCAGAGCCAGTGAAGGCTCTTCTGCAGCAGTTGAACCTCATGCTGTGAGAACCAACGCT
>VZTO01004795.1:12112-46276 GCA_013400615.1 Syrrhaptes paradoxus | reverse complement strand
ATTCTGTGATCCTGCAAGAAGGAGCCCACAAAGGCATTACGGATTTCTTGCCCATACATAGTCTGGCATAAGGAATGAAAAATATTGACTTATCATTCTGTCCTTTAATTTTTTTGTTTCTTATATTATAAAGTTGGTCAGATGCCTTTAAAACTTCCAGCCTCTGCTTTCATGAGTTCCACCTTCTCCTCTGACTGGGCAGAAGAGAGAGGATGGCCTCTGAAGCAGGTTAGAGCTGGGGAACGTCTGGTTGGGATTTGGAATTTGTGAAATGTAACAGACTCTACAAATATTTAGGCTTGACCAGTGATAAGTCCCAATGTCTAATTCAGGAGATTTAGTCCCTCCTTCTAGCTCAGCCATTTAAAAAAAAAAACAAACAACCTTTGAATATCTGTTTTGCTTTTAGTGTCAACAAATAAGATGATTTTGTTCTAGGACAGAGAGCAAATTATAAACAATTTGTAAACAGAGATAAGTAAAGAAGCAAAACTCAGCAAATCACTATGATTTGTTTTCAAATTTAGTATGCAGATTATGATTTTGAGTCCCACTCTACAGAGCATTATACATGAAATAAAAAGTGTAGATCAGGAGCTGTTTCCTGGCCCAGAAGCATGCTAACATGCATTTCCTTCCAGACCACGCATATAGCACATATAGCATAGCAGCACTTCACTTTGTGGTTTTTTTAGGTATTTATTACACAAGGAAACTGAAGATATGAAATGTCTCCCTTTCTCTTTCCTTTCTGCAATTTCACCTGTATGACATTCATTTTTATCTATTTTATAACCTAAAAATATACCAGATGAGACCAAAAGTTTATTGATCCCACCAGCTTGCTTCAGCAGCAGTAAACAGCCGATGACTGAAGAGTGTAACAAATATGAAGCAGTAGGAGGGATACATGATACAGCTTTCTTTACGAAAACATCATGGATGGATAAAAAAGGTTGCTGAAGCAGCTGGCTTCAGCCTGCTTGGCTATAGCATTGATAAAGCTTTTGTCGGGATTGAATTTTAGACCTCCGAAACGAAGACATCTACATCTCACCTTCTGTAAAATATCAAGCTTATTTTTTCATAGAGCCTCAAGCAATGGTTCTGGAGATGCAGTCTGTGTGCCAATTCTCCCTCTCTCTCTGTTCTCTTAACATACCATATTTATGGCCTTTATGACTGCAACGTCAAACTGCCTTCCTAGAAATTGGAAGATAAAAGTAAACCAGACAGAGCTCACAGCAGCAAGCTGAAATCCATTTCCAGGGAATTAATTTCAGTTCAAAACATGTATCAAATTTCAAGTCATCCTTCTTGGAATAAGAACTGTGTTAAAAAAAGAACCAAGCAAATTTCTTCTAAATTTCCCATGGTTTCATATGCAGTCATGTCAAAATGTTTAATCCAGTAAAAGGCTGGTAACCAGCACAGGGATAGACAAACAAGTATATGAGCAATTTAAGAAGAAAATAGGATCTGTAAAACTAATAGAGATCAACACTAACACAGCTGTTTGGCTTGTAGCCACTCACAGAGCATTGCATTTAGCATTGTCATAGCTGTTCATGCACTTATCCTCCCAACTGGATTGCTGTACAGTAATGCAATGCTGTGTTGACTGCCATGATGGTTTTTTTTACATCTGGGCAAGTAAATGGCCTTTGATAGATGCTACCACTTGTTATGAAAACGAACCTCACTTGTCCCAGGGAACAATAACCCTGCACTATGTCCACCACTTGGGAAAGTCTTCCACCTGCTGGCTGCCACTCTTCTGTCACAGTTCCTGAAAAATCCACTCCCAGCCTCAAAATACTTCTGCAATTAAAGCGCCTTCCCTTTTGCAGTCTCAAAGAACAAAGAGGGAATTTTAAGTATGCATCTTAAAAAGCAATGCATTTTGAGTAGCTATTTTACTAAATTGAAAATATTATTTAGCATCTACATTGACATCAGTGATTTTCTGCAGTTGACCTCATTTCCAAAAGCAATTTTACTTCTTACAGAGCAGACTAACTTGAAATGGGATGTTCAGGTTAAACCAAAGTAGTAAACCAGAATTAGTTGTAGGTTTGTTATTTGGTTGTTTCTCAGCATTTAAGAAATACACAAAATGTAATTGTCAGTTTTCACCTGTGCAATTCTCTATTGACGGGATTCCAGTGTGTCTTACAGCACAAAAATTTAGGCATTTGCACTGTTAAGCATTTATTTTTTTTCCAGATACACCCTACAATACAATGTGGGCTTTTGTAAGACTAAAACCAATAAGAGATATTAGTTAAATATTTTAAGACAAACTTTGGCCCATAATACATGAGGAAGAAAACATTCAGGGAAAATGAGAGGGTATAATACACCAATCAAGTGCACCAAGGGGCACCAAACAAAACAACATCCACCCACCCCACCGCCAAATTTTAAGTCAGTGATACAATACACTTGAAGTCCTAAAGCTGAGAAAAAGGTTTAAAAGTAACTGAATAGGTTCACCCATGTCACAATGTCACCATTTTCTTGATTTAAAGTTCCAGTGGATGCTTCCATGCATCAGCCTCTGGCAATTCTGGCGGGGACATCCAACAAGGGACAAAAACAGGCAGAATCTGCAGCTTCTTTTCGGATCTTTTTTACATCTAAGACTTTTAAGGAACATTAGCATCACAGGGAGGGAAAACCTGAATTGCCTTTAGCTGTATTGCAGTTAGCACAGTAGTTGTTGGTAAATAGGAACTCAGGAAAGACAGTGATATGTTAAGTTCTAAAAATAAAGGAATAATTTAACTGAGGAAAGGAGGAGTATTACCTCTTTGAATGGCTGTAGGGCACAAAAAGGATGGAGTACAATTTAAAGGCAGAGGCAGACTCCTGCCAGTGGGTAACTGCTATCAGAAAAGCCTGATGAGCGGAGAAGAATACAGAATAATAATTAGTTTGATTCTGTCTGAAATTGTAGCAGCGCACATCAGCCAGTGGCTGCGCGTGACATCGGGAGCTAATATGTGGGAGAGAACACTGTCATGCTCTTGTCATCCATTGCAGACATGTGACGCTTGGAGGTGATCAAAACAGACAGTACTGCCAGGATCTTTAGGGCTAGCATCTGGCACAAACCTCTTAAAACTATACTCCACTTTATTCTCAACTAACTTCAGTTTTCTAAACACACAAAGAAAGTTATTTCCATTAAACCACTGGTCCATGAGGGAAGAAATAAGATTGTGGCCACGGAACATAAATCAAGCTGATTTATCTTGCCCTACAAATTTTACCCTGCTCAAAAGCGATAAAAAAATCCACAACTGTAATTATTTCTTTCAAACTAGTCTACTTGTGAAAGGACAGCTGTGGCACAGCTTCCCAAGCAGCACTTTTCAAGATATCAGCAAGATATCAAGATATCTCTCTTTCTATTTTTTTGTGAAAAGAAATTCTTGCTTCATAGACATGTGCAGATGCCTTAATCTCCCTAAAAATCCTTACAATTACTTTACTGTGAAGTAGTGTCATTATTTGCAAAAACTATAGGCATTTAGACTAAATAGTAAATAAATGAATTATTTTTCTGAAACAATCTGAGATGGTTCAGACCTACTGACAAGGAAATACCAATTGTAAATTTTAAAGTTTACAATTAATCTAATACAATTTGTCATTATCAAATGTGTTAAACCTGTGAGAAACAAAATGTACACCTTCTCCACTGAGTTCAGGAAACAAAAATATTTGATAATTTTTTGGGTTTAGGTGACTGTCATTTATTTGGATAAATAAGTATTGCCAGAAGCATAGAAATAACAGTTCTTCAACCAACCAGTTCTGTCAACTCCTAGTTTGGGCCAAATATAGATTCACTATCAGAAGATGACAGCTCTGTGACTTCAGGCTCACTCAGGAGATTTTTAAAGCCTTAAACTGAGATGGACTTCTTGAACTTAGTCATTGATAATTCAAATAAATGTCTTAGGTGGGATCAGATGAACTGTCATAAATCCAACTTTGATTCATAATAACACCTCATATCAAAGTGTTATTGATAGACTACTGATAAAGCTCAGATTGATCATGGAAATTAAATGCAGTTTACTTCGACTAGGATCACCAGCTCCCATAGATCACTTTTAATCTTTATTTTTCTAAAGAACTTTATTGCATTTGTTGGCATACCAACAACCAACAGTTCATTTAAAAATACACAGTTTCCTCCAGATCTGTCCAAAATTATCTCTAAAAGCTAATAAAAATGGATGTACGAGATTGTAAAAGCTAGTTTATAAAATCAGAAATCCAGAAAAGAGCCCAGTTCTACTTATTCACCTCTCCTAAGTGGAAGGCTGAGTCCTGGTTGTCCCTTTTATAGTTTTTTATCTTAGGTTAATAACAATGAAAAGTAAACACAAGTGTACTATGGGAGCAAGGCACAACTGAATTACATGCACAAATGCTGAAAAAAAACATGACAACTCAGTGTCCCTGTGACAATTCAAATCAAACTCCACACAAGCGTTAATTCAGTTCTGAATCAGACATTAGGTGGGAAAGGGAATCTACAGCTCTTTTTTAAACATCTCCTTATACCCATTCCAGACAAAAAGAATTAGGTTGAAAAAATGAGTCCTGTTTCACAAATTAAAAAAAAAATAAATTATTTTAAAAAAGTTTTTAAAGTGGTGTAACTGAACAGCAAGAAAAAATAATTTGATGGGGGTAGGAAACTAACTGGAAATTACTGACAATTTGGACAGAGAGAAGGGAAAAATCCAACATAAAAACAAACTTAATATTTGATAGAGTGCATGTTGGAAAAGGGTAATACTCATACTTGGTTTTCAATTATATTTATACCTTACCTTTATACAATAGCATATACACTACCCATCCACAAGAATACTATGCATGGCTCCCTCTGGTTTCTGCTGCATTACAGCTTGAGGTTTAATAGGCTTATTGCTTCATGGCACCTCCTGCATTTTTTAAGAAAGCACACAGTGCCTTACAGAATACTGATAGCATTTGCTGTACACATCTGTTTTCAAGAGACAAAGAAGCTCTCTACTTATAAGTCTCATAGCATCTGCCTGGTATCACCATTCACAGTACTTGTTATTTCCAAATGCTTTGCTCATATCTTTTTTCCTGATATTTAAAACTGCAAGTGAAGAGACAGCACTTCCACACTTCAGACATCTCTTCAAATCTAACGGGACATCAAAGAGCATGTCTGTTAATGACAACAATCCTAAATGGACTGAAGCTCGAGGTCCAGATGCTTTTGTAGTATATATATGTAATAACTGTATCACCAGGATCCTTCACTTCAACTGCTACAGTCAAACAAACAAGGTCTTTTTTGGCATGTAAGATAAAAGCCTTGCTCCAGTCTTTTGGCCTTTCTTACCAAGTAATCAGGAAAGTAATGAAGTATTCCAATAAAGTAGTCATTGGAATAATTATTTAAATCTTGCTGACTTTGCTGAGCAGTGAAATTAAAACTTCTAGCTAAAATGTGTTATGTTCCTGGAGTTTAACTTTTTATTTTGCCTGCCAGCACAGGCACTCTGCTTACTTGATAAGTAGAGCCGAGTCCCTGGAAGACATCAGCCATCTAGAGGCCCACTGCAGGCTGTATTACATGTTTTTATTAATTCTTCAGTAATGCCCAAAACCACTGAATAAGAGTTAGGGTTGTCATTTTAGAGACGCAATATTTAATATAAACAATTGTAGGAATGAAAGAAAGACAGGCAGGAAGGGCAGAAGGAAAGAGAAGGACACTTCTCACAAAGTCTCAAATGTAGGGAAGTTGTCAGTGAAGAGAGAGCTACAACTTTATTTTTCTCTAAGAATTTGTCCCATGTTGAACTTCAAGCTGTGTTCTAAGCACAAGACACTAAAGTACACAAGAACATATGGTAATGATCAGATCAGATAAAAAGGGAAAAGCATGCTCAGTTCTTGAAGAAATTGATCCAGCTCCAAACCTCCTTCCTATCACATAGCACCTACAAAGAGAGAAATGGTGATATTTATCATCAAGAGCTTGTCCCTAATGCACATGTGGGAGAAGACCATGCTGTTGGTTACTAAGAGAGCATACTATACTGGGGGAACAGTAGAGTTGCTCCACAGATGAATCCTTACCAGCCAAGCAGCTTTGTAGGAAGGAGGCTGCTGCATACTAGTACAAGACATAATAGCAGCTATGTAAGACTGACGCTCCAGGACGGAAGCTCCCGGGTACAGATTCTGCCTGCCTGAAGCACAAGCCTTTACAGCTGCTTTGGGACTCTCTCAGGAGCTCAGTGCCATTGACCGCCTCCTGTCCCATCTGAGCAAGGGAACTTTTTGCTTTGGGAGAAAAAAGACAAAGCTGTAAGTCCAAATATGGAAATAAAATAATTCACCTGCTTGCCTTTTAACCTTTTTCCCTCTATAGCTAAGCACAGATGACTACATAGGACAAATGCATTCAGGCAAATCTTTATAACCATACAACAATACATAATTTACACTCAACCATTAATACTTGTGAATAAAAATGAGGATACATACCATTAGCATATATTACTCTGCAGCCTCATCTCTTATTGTCTACCTTTTTTTTCTAAAACAGACTGACACACCAAGCTGCTGAAACTTTCCTCCCTTCCATTTCATAAACAAACTCTTTCCAAAAAGAGTGGCTTGTTTTCAAATTAGATTCCACATTCTTACTAATTACCTACTTTACTCATCTCAACACAAACCAAGCAAGGAAGATGAAGATTCTTGTACATGCTAAGAATAAAAAAGTGAGACTTTGTTCTCCAGCTTCTAGTCACAAGCATCAGACCAAGTGTGCATGGATAGCAATTACTCAGAAGCAGGTGGTATCAAGTTCTGTTGTTTCTCTAAATAAAAGCCTTCATGGGTGGAATCAGCAAACTGTCAAGTGATAGAAAGGACACAAATAATTTTCCCTAAAATACCTCAGGTTTATAGTCTAAACAATTCCTGGAGAATGTTAACAGCCAACATTTATAAAACAGCAAAGCCTGCATAACAACAGTGGTGATATTTTTCCTTACATTTGAATTCCTTCATCTTAAAAAAAAAGATCAAAAATGTTATGTAAGTTTATGCTGGCTTGAAACAGCTTATACAAAATGAAAATGAACCTGTCAAAGAAAAAAAAATGAGCCTGTCAAAATCTTAAAAGCAGACAAAGATAAAAGATTGATTACTTGCACAGAAAAAAGCTCAAGTTTTTATACTTATCTGGGGATGGAGAAAAACAGAATTATATTGATAATTTTATACTTTTTCTGATATCAAAAATGTTGCCAGGCTTTTAGCAGTTTTTCTTCCCTGCAAGAAGGAAGCTGCAGAGTGGTCAGGGGTGTGACACTACAGGCAACTCTGCTGCCTCCTCCCGCCTTGGGCAGCAGCCCCCCCAGGGAACCACTGAGCTCCACCTGGGAGCACTGGGTGCTAGAACAGCAGACATACAAACAAGTAGAAAAAGTAAACTAACAGAGTGAAAATGGTTCCACAGGGACCGAACATCCATTTTCCCACAATGTAGGGAATTATAATTATTCTTTACTGGATTGGGGAACATATGAATCCACTCTGTGCAGTCTTTACCTGTTCTTGATAAATCAAGGGTTTCCCACTTGGGGAAACAGGTTAGAAGGGTAAGTCTATCAGAAGGCTAATTCACATGAACTCCTTTAAGTGGGAGCCTCATATCTCATTGTTTACATAGAATAACAGAAACATGTTAAACAGTTTATCAGAGTCTACTTCTAATTCCATCTTTAAAAGGTACTAGCTAATCAGAATAACATAATCAGTTTAAGAAACTAAAGAGGAGGTAAAACTATTAAACTGGTGAAGCAGCTCTTTGCTCCAGAGCTGACAGATAGCCACAAATAGTTTTATTTGGTTAAATAATTACAAGAAAAACAAAACAACCAAAAAAAAACCACCAAAGAACATACATTTACCTTTCAGGTGCAGAAAAAAAAATAAATTTGGCGTGACAGAACCACCATAAATCTCAGAAAAAGCACAATTTACTTGACAATTCTATGTTTCCAGTTGGCAGAGATTTTGAACATGAAAATAGTTTTCAATAGGTTTGCAAATCCCTGAAAAGTTATTCAAATATAGGGAAAGAAGGCTATGTAAATCTCTCACATCAACTCTATTTGCTCTTTATCTATTCATATTGTAAATTGTACTTGGTGCAATGATCAGTTTTAAAATTGGTTTGTTATAGCATAAATTCAATCTTCTATATTACCTTGTACAGTGCATGACACTGGAAATGCAGCCAAAATTCAGGTCTCTGAATGAATTTTTCACTTAAAAATGACTTTCAGCTCAGGTGATTGGTAACACAATTATGCACTTTCCATCACTTTGCTGTACTAAGCATTCATCTTTTATGCTGCTGTCAGCACTACTGCAGTTTTACTGCTTTCCTATTTCTTTTGTATGTAAATCTCCCGAATAATGAACTAGAAGCTATAAGATTCTTTGAAAAAATCTGCACCAGACATGAATTGTGTTTATCCTGACTCAGCATATTTTATCAAGACTTGGAAGGTGGCAGGTACTGCAATAAAAAGTTTTGACTAAAAACTTAGAAACCTTTAAAATAGATGCAACTTCATAAGCATTGTTCTATTTGCCAGACATTGCAGAAGGTGTAAGAGAAACCTATCCTATACAATGCAACACCTTAAGTGAAGAAATTTTTTTCTTGAAACTACCAGTCATCAGTCCAGTATTATAGCTTGATGAGTTCATCGAGACTGACCTGGTAATATGAATGTTGGCTTGCACACAGAAATTTTCCCTTGCCCGCAAGTGGATAATGTCCCATTGTTGTCTTAATTAATTTTTGAAATTGGTGATCCATTTCTAGAGTTCAAATATTTTTTGGCTCACCTCTTCAGAGACTACTTCTACACATGAACAGGTGAGACGCCATTGTTCTGTGGAACTGAACTGAGTAAATATGCAATATTGCCTCAAATGGGTTTGGCAAGCTGTAGAAATCCTTCATGTTCCACTTCTACTGATAAATTACAGTTTATTTAAATATCTTATTTAAATACTGCCACTGCTCACACTGAAATCAATCTCATGTTAACATAATATTTTTCCTTCTCCCAGATCATTATGGCACCCCGTGCAACCCATGTACTCCTCCTTTAGCTACTCCTGATTGTATTCATTCCCAAAGTGTTTACAAGCAGATTTATAAAGCGTGCCTGGGAATTGCTAACCCACCGCTGAAATGCAAAAATCTCTCAGGTGAAACAAAGCAATTATGAGTGCCCAACTCACTCAATTTATCAAAGCTAATTATTTGAGGTATTAACTGATGTTTCACAAGGTAATTCATAGTTCTTTCAGAGATGTAATTAAAATTGTAACTCTGAGCTGAGTTAGAGTATCAAGGCCATGCCCTGCCCTTGTGTGCATGCTTTCTAGACAAGCAAACAAGCATATTTGAATGCATGCAGCACACTCAATCCATTTAATATATTTTCTGGAGGCTGGATCAATAGACTGTTGAATCTATTTGTAGTTTGCTTATCCCAAATAATTAGATACTGCTAGAAAAATAACACAAAATTTTCAGCTTATTTATTTAAACACTGAAAGAGGTCATTCCTAGGAAGGTTTCCATAGCAACCACCACTGTCAAAGATTGAGGAGAAAGGTGTTGGTTGGGCTCCCTCCCTAACGAACTGCCATTAGCCACACTCCCCTTCGCAGCAGGAGACTGCTCAGACCCTGTTTGCTTCATCATTGATGTATCTGCTGAGAGCCTGCCTAGAGCCACATCTAAAAGAAAAACTGCTGCTTCATCAGCACATAAAAATATGAATTCACTAAAATTATTTTTTTTCTTGCCATGGAGAAAGCTTATCTTGATGGTAAAGAATGATCAACAATCAAGCACTAGACAGAGAATCCATAGCTGATCTGAGCAGAAAGCAAGGGATTAGAGTAGAGCTTAATATTTCCCAGCTGGACTGGGGTATTATTATACACATTAGCTCATTTCATTCAATACTACTAAAGCCCATGTAGCATAATATTATTTCTGATTCGTTATATCTAAGCTCAGTCCCTGACAATAAAAGGACAAGTCACTAATCCTTCGCATCACACAGTTTCTATCATTTGACAATTTTGTATTCATACTTTATTGATTCCTGTGAAAGAAATATTCTCTGCTGATTTTTAAATTACATACATACAAGAAATAGCTCAGCCTTATCTCTGCCTTTGGCTGGATACAACAAAGCTATAAAGATTTGTTTTTTAAAGGATGACAGTACAAAGGAGCATGCTGACAATGTGATTTAGATCTGCTTAAAACCAGAGAGTAAATCCAGTTTATGACAAAGTTGAAATAATAAGTTCGTCTTATCTACCAGCATCAAGAGGGAGTGGGAGAACAATCACAGTACTGGAAGGATGCCTTTTGGAGAATGACACAGCATCTTATTTAAGATTTTATTCTTTCTGAAAGACATACTCATGTTTTCCTCTGTCACTAACACGAAAGCTTCAAAAAGTCAAGCTTCTATATTAAATATGCGTGGGTGCATGTGTGTGAAAAAAAAAAAACATATGAAACAAAAGCAGGAGAACCTGTCTATGGAGCAATAATTTCCTCTGTTACAAAAAAACCATGGAAGTCATCAGGAGCAGTAGTAGTACTGAAACTGTTTGACCATAGTGACAGAGAAGAGAATCCAGCTTTATGTGATACTAGCACTTTTCCAGAGAAAAATGGCTGGTCCTGCAAAACATCCCACAGATGGACTTTATCTTTGTTAATACCTCCATATCTTCTGAAAGTTAAATTTCAAGCCACTCCTCAGTACCACAACAGTCAGTTTCCCAATAGGCTTATAAGTGAAGTATCCAGGATTTTAAAAGCCCCGAGCACCCTATCTGCTTTCCATCAGAGCACTGGAAAATATTGCACAAATCTGCCCTAACACAGCTTTAAACATCAGCTAATAGTTCCTCATACATCCTTCTCTTGAATCCCTTTTCTTTTTTTTTTGTTCTGACAGAAACAAGCACAACATCCTCCGGCCACACAAGCACTTCCAAGTACTGTTAGAGGCTTCAGTCCTGTCAACCTTCCTCCATACTTATATTATAAATCTCTTCTTCTTCATTATGCAGAGATCAAGCACTCCAAGGAACAACCCTCTTACTATAGGTCATACATTAATAGCCGGATCCTGTTCTAATCACTGTGATGGTTATCCAATGTATAATTCATACAGTGAAGAGACAAGAGAGTCTGGCCAAGGCAATGGTACTAGTTCCCTTGCTGATTCAGAACTACTTCCAGAGTGGTTCTTTCATTTGTGCTCATCAAGAGCCAGGGAAGTTCAGGGCCAAATCAATATAAAAACATGTCCTCCCTCTACAGCCTGGGCAGAAATAGCCACAACGATACAGAAAATCAATTCATTTATCTGCAGTTGCATAGGATTAGCATCAAGCAAGACTAGATACATTTGACTTTAAAAATGAGCTTAGAAAAAGCCCAAAGAACCACCTATAAATCTGACATTGATGAAAAAGATTAGCATGTCTTCACTCAGAGGTAAGTTTTTGAAAGTACTAGAAAATATAAATTTTTAAAGATCCTTTACTTGAAAATCCAAGACCTCTTTACCTTTGTTATTTTGACATATTTTTATTACTAGAATCCCATGACATGTGAAATACTTTCTGTACCGGCATTGTTTACTGAAAGCAACAGCAATCAATAGCTTTCCACTTGTTAGCCATTCAACTCAATCTTACTTCCCAGCCAAACAAAATTTGAAGTAGCATTCATAGAGGATAAATCACATTATATGATCTGATGCAAACACAAGACACCATGCGTAAGCAAAGAGCATATCCTTTCAGAGAAGGCAGCTGAGGAGTGTGCACGTTGCTGGCAGACAGAGACTTCCAGTTCATTAGCCACCACTCACCAGTGAGCTGAAGGACTGGAACTCCTGAGCCGTGAAATTTCAGGTAAGATATGAAGTCCCTCCTGTCACAAAGTCTGCTGTTCATAGCTCTGTATTTCCAGAGGACCTCTTTGTAGCATTGCTTAAGCAGAAGACAGAAAACTGGAAGCATTTTAATGAAAACAGGTAAACTAAAACTACTGATAATATATCAGTGTTTAAAAACAAAACAAAACAAAAAACCAACACTTTTCTGTCTGAATTAAGCACTCCTGCTCATTTGGCTAGAAAATGATAAGGATAATTTTTGGCACAGCAAGGAAAAACAATAGCAAAAGGAAAAAAAAAAGATTCTTGAGTTGCAATCTCATCTTTTAGTAAGTTCTTCATTTTACTCAACTCTCTTCTTTACAGAGAAGTAGCTACACAGTGTAACATTACAACTTGAAGAAAGCTTATGTGGTAACTATAGAACAATGAACGTATTGCAATGAGGCTTAAATGACTTAAAAGAGATGCATTTTGTCTTGCAGACACCACATTCCAGCCTGGGCTGTGAACAAAACACCAACACCAATGGCTTAGCTCGGCTTACTAAGCAGCTGCACAGCACAAACTATCCAGGGGATCACTAGGCCAGAGACAAGGACCTCCCCATCTAGGTTTCCTCCTAATTATCTAATTTATCACAGAAGTGACTGCTGTGGAACATCCCTTTGATTAGCTTCAATGTCTTGTTCTTTTGGGTTGGTTTGTTGTATTTGGTTTTCTCCCTAGAAAAGTTCCAAGGTCCTTCACTCTTCTCCCCACCACATTCCCACCTCAGTTTGAAATTTTCCTTCTGGGAATTTGTCACACACACACACACACACACACACACCCCACCCACCCAACCACATACCCTTTCTGCAAACAGATTATTTTGATTAATATTTATGCAGGTAGCTACCTTATATTTTATCTTATGCATCCTGTAGTCAACCTGTAGAGTGTATAGTTTGTGAAGATTATTGGAAAAACAAGCATATTTGTGAACTGTAAGATCTTTATTATCACCATTTTCTAGAAGGAGACTGTCAAGCACTAAGTCCAAAGATGCAAACAGCATGGATTGTCAGCAGTTGCTGCCAAAACCTTCTATTTCTGGCAATTTTGATTGATGATATTGTAAAGTATCTGAATGGTATATGTAGATCATAAAGGAGAAAATACATATGGATGCCATTAGAAAGTATGCTCTAATTCTAGTTTGAAGTGATAGCAAAATAGAGGTAAACTCATCCAATGTACTTTACTGCACCTGGGGGAGTGTGACTCTTACATAATTTGAAATATGTTGTCCAAAAGCAAAATGCTGCTTTTAATGCACACTAACCTACGTGCTTCCTTACTAATGTTGCATACAATTACTACATTCTGCATTTGCAGAATGTCACAAGTTTCATCAGACTGTACTGCAATGGGAGATATTGTTATTTAGACATTTTGCAGCTCCTAGAATAATGTGGTCATACGTTTGCTAAGCAAGAAGAGGCAAAGCAGACTTTTTATCAAGGATTCGTTCTTGCATGTAACTGAATTCAGTGACAACATGAACTAGATTCAGGCAGCCAGAAGACTGCAATAAATGGAGGAAAATGTGAAGTGCAGTGGACGTTGATGGGACAGGATAGAATGGTATATGTACCAGGAGATTAAAATGTTGATGGAATCAAAGAAAAGAAGAGAACAAAAGAGATGGTTCTACCTAAAGACAACAAAGAACAACATAAGGATTCAAGAAACAACATGGTTCAACACTGAAGGTCTGCTTGGATCTCACTTAATTAGAGATCTGCTTATTTGTAGTATACATTTGAATTAATTCTGCAATTGCTGATGATCGAGTCATACATCAGGTGACTTGCTGGCATAGTGTTTCAACGCATTTTAGTTTTGAAGCATCACAGTAAGCTAGAATAGTTTTGTCCTCTCTGTAGTGATTTGTTTGTCCACTTGTTTAAAACCAAGTAGCGAGGGGACTGAAAGCTTTTTGACAGCTGGCTGGACAGACTGACAATTGCAATGGACCCTAGCTGATGTGCAATGTACAAATCCTCAGGCATCATAGTGTAATGCATTCTGATTGCACAAATCCACCCTGGTTCATGGCAAGCAACACACCTCAAAATATAGACAACACTGTTTTGTACACTCCAAGATCTTCTTATCTAGGTTTTTCCCCAGGACTAATCATCAGAGAATATGAAAAGACAAACTTCCAAGTCAGTCAGTATAGCTTGGCTAAAATAAACTCAAATACTTCATTTTGAACATTTACAATAAAATTGCACAAGAAATACCAGCTAAAGGCATTATATCATCATCTTCCACTTAAAGAAAAATAACAGACATTATAGAGATGTAACACTCATAATATGAAAACAAAAATTGCATTTTTAGCAGTGGGAAATAAAATGCATCTATTCATCAGTCCTTTTACATTTTTAAAGAAAATATTTAATGGCCATGTCTTTTCTTCAGCTTTCTTCTTGCTTGCTCATAGCATCTTTCACTCTGAATGAGAGCTAAGTTCAGCAACACACAGGCAACTGTTTCCAGCAATTTTTAAAGTGTTATAGGATGTTCATGAAGCACAGTATTCACAAAAAAAAAACCAAACCTTTCCTACAAGTTTCCTCTAATTTGCAAATGGAATCAACAGAATTCTTATTAATTCATATTTACTGCAGTGTTTTGTTTATCAAAGAAACAACTCTAAGCTCCTCATTTCATTATTCTCAGGAAGGGCTTGTAGCTTCAATATTTAATGTCAGGAAGAAGGAGAAGGAGTTATAAAATGGCCACCACTTCATTACTCATTCCATAAGCATGTGAAATAAAAGCATAGTGATGTACATGGTAAATTATGAAGGGAACAAGTGGTATTGCATTCCCTGCATTAGAATGGTTCTTGCTGTAAAAACTATTTACTTTTCACCTTTGCCAATCACACTTCAAAACTGGCTGGGATCAAAGATAAAACCGAATATAGCAATGATACCTAGTCTTTCCACTCTCCCACAGATAACTCACAATGCAATGCAGGACAAATATTAAACCTTTCTAATATTTTCACTTTTACAGGAATAAAATATTAAACCAGCATATTGCGACATTTCCTATTTTAAATATTTTACCTTTTCGACACGCTAATATCTTAGAGATGCATGCTGAAGCTACAGGTGCTCCAGAGGCTGTGAGAGAAAAAGACAACTGCATTCTATACAACCATTGATGCACTAATGGCCAAAACAGTGAACTTGTTACACTCCTACAGTTCTCAATGCACTGAAGTCACAGCAGCTCTCCTAAGGAAACCATTTTGATCTTTTTCTTTGACAATTTTTGCAATTATTATTGAATTTGTTATTATTAGCAAGCCAGGCAACAAGAGCCATAGCACCAGAGGAGCTCTAGGAAGGACAATCTGGCCGTCCAAGCTGCACATCCATTTTATCCAGAAGTCATTTCACCATATCAGCAAGAACCTTCCCAAATGCCGTGACACTGAGGTCTGATGTGCATGACAATGGGGCTGACGCAAATCATGGTTTATGCATGGAACACAGGGCCTAATCATATCTGTATTAATCCTACCAAAAATCAGGTCATCTCTCCTTGTACAGATGCAAATACACAAATTCAAATCATTCCTCACAGAAATTTTACAACGTGGAAAAACAACTGACTATAAATGGAGTGGATCAGCTAAGCAAAATGGCTTTGAGAATAACAATATTTATTTAGATTGATAGGAGTAGGCTTGAAAGGTATATGGTCCAATTACCGCCCACTCAATTTATGCAGCTATAACTCTTACCCACATTTTACTTGGCACATGCAAAATCCAAAATTCAGTGTTTTCACTGGTGACAACCATTTTACCAGATGGTCACTTAATCAAATGTATTTGCTTGCAAATACAGAAACTTTGCAACTACTAGCACATTTTTATAACACTGACGTATTTATAAATCCAAAAGCTGTTTCATGTGTTTTTATAAAGTCAAATACTGTACAATAAATACTGCAACAGAATTACGAGTTTCAAAGAGAGTAGATCAAATACATTTTGGTTTACAACTTCTCCCTCAACGCTAAAGGATTTTCAAGTTTGAGTGCATTAGAAAAAATGGTTTTCAATCTATTATCTTTGGAACACAACTGAGGGTGTAACCATTGTCTGCAGGCTTAATTTTGCTATGCATAGCTTCAGAGTACACAAAGAGATCTACACATTTTTTTTCACTGGAGAACGCTGCATGAGAGGCTACACCTCCAAACAAGAACTTGCCAGCTTCTATTTACAGCTGGTTTACACTGCAGTCAACTTCCATGCTAAAAATCTCAAGTGGAGGAGTGGAAATTAATTTTTAGGAGAATACTCCAGATGGACCTGTTCAGACAGGCAGAATCTGATCCAGCCAAAACTGAACTCATTCATCACATTACATTTGTTTGTCCGGCGCAGCTCATGCCGAGATCCCAGAAAGCTGACAAACATAAAGCTCATCACAAAATTTACCAACTGACAAGACAAAGGATTTGCCGTATCCAGACATGTCCATTCATTTGTAATAGCTTCTCAGAGTTTTTAAACTGATTTTCTTCTCTACATAGCTCAGAAACATCATATACTCAAAAGACAGGAATAGAGTGGATTATCAACAAAGCTAATTTGATGCACATAATCAATGCATAATGTTTGGGGTTTTTTTGAGTAAGATTCTCAGTGCAGTGTGATTAATTAAATGGAGCTAAGCTCTAGTCTCCATTAAAAAAAGCATGACTTCATAGTATGGATGGGTATCAATGTATTTGTCCCATCAGAATAAAATTTATTTTTGTCATGCACTCCATCTTTAGCTACTGAGAAAAAAGCTCAGAAAAAAAGGGGTTTAAAGTCCCCTGTGAAGATTATTTCCATACAAGATCAGTTAAGGCTAATTATAATCACAGGGATAAGTAGCATCACCTGGACTCTTTGTGTCAGCTTGAGAAAACATTGCTCAGAAAAAAAAAAAAGAGGAATAAACAAACCAACGAACAACAACAAAAACAAACAAAAAGCTTTAATGCTCTAACAGCATCAGCAGGTTTCAAGCCATGGTTTGAAAAAAATGAAAGCCACATTAAATGGAATTTGTACACTTTCCTGTCACAACAGAGTCTTAAGTCAACATCTAACACACTCTTTTACAGTGATCTGGGAAGGAAATCTAATTTTCCATTTTAGTCTGCATATCAATACCATCTTCCTGTGGTAAGCCCAGCTCTCTTATTCCCATGGCATATGGCAAATCAAATTCACAACTGAAAGTCAAGCAATTGCAATTGACTGACAGTAGGAAGACTTTAAAAGAGGAAATTCCTGTTTTCCTATACAGCCCTCTGCATTATCTCTGTTAAAATATTTATTAATTTTAGCTAATATTAATTATTAATTTAGCTCCAAATGCGTTCCTTTTCCAGCAACAACATAGTTTCAGTTTAAAATGTATTCAGTAAATGTTTTATTGATCAAATACCAGCTCTTTTTAGGAACATCCTCAGTAATACGACAGAAACAAAACTTCAGAAAATCTTTCAGGATGCAAAAATTTGAAGTCACATCTTTAAACTACTAATCATCATGATGTCTGAAGTGAGAATACAGAAAGAATTTACAGGCACATTAAGCCAAGGAATTTTTTCTCCTCAACATCTGAATTTAAAGACAAATTAGAATATTCCAGACAGACTCTTTGATTGCTGTTGGTTTACCTTTAAAATTATATATAAAAAGGATAACATTTTACTATTCTGATTTGTGTCATCATTGTGTCTCTTTCATGGAAGCACAGAAGCAGTATAAATCTCCAGGAACTTAACAGGCAGGAAACATTTCTTTCATCTTTATCTTTCTCTGTCTGCTCTCTCCTCACATCCTCTGTATGTACATTTGTACTCAGTTTTTCTTAATGAATCAGATAAACAGAATACACTGGAGGACACATGAATATTTTTTGTGGTTGTCAATATTGATTACTATCGTTAAATTATATAGTTTACAACATCACATACAAAGATTATTTACAATAAAAATATATAATCTTAAGGATGTCTTCAGTGGTGTACAGAACAGGTATTTTAATTTCCAGGAAGATATTCCTGGAATTTTTTCTTGATATTCAGCCTTCATTTTTCCACTATTCTTACTAATTAGCATTAGTAATTTTTTACTAGTATTTTTATATCATTTTATTATTATACTAAAATTTTGATGCTTATATTCCTCAACTACTTGTAGAACGTTGTGATTCCCTAACATCACTATTACTTTTATTATTTATACAAATGTAGAATCTAAGAGATTTCTGGTATAAATCAAAAATATTTTGGTAAATGCATAATTCAAAATATTATCACGATACGAGTAATATCGTGATAATATGCAATAAATACATAGGTTTAGAGTTCATTCTAAGTGAAATCCCTCTGTTCCTCTGTAATTGTTATTTCCCTCTGAATGTGTCTGAATACCTTTCAATTTGCCAATATGGCATGATGGTCAGATATAATAAGATAGCAGTCAGAAAGGTATTCAGGTGCACACCCACAACTCAGTCCACTCCCATAGAATTAAATGTAATTTTCCCATTAATATATTAATTTTTATTTTTGAAAGCAGTCTCTCAATTTGTTATGTTATGCTAATATTTCAAATCTCACTATTTTTTTCTTGATGATGAATTATAATCAAACATCTCTCACTATCCATTTCATTCCAATGTTATGTGCTGTATTTACCAAATGCTAACATGGAAATGAGGGAGGGAATCTTCCAGAGCTGAAAGGGAATAGAATGACCTGGGTTAAAATGGACCTTAAAGATCATCTAGTTTCAACCCCTCTGCTGTGGGCAGGGTTCAGAGCAGGCTGCCCAGGGCCCCATCCAGCCTGGCCTTAAATACCTTCAGGGATGGGGCATCCAGAACTTCTCTGGGCAACCTGTTCCAGTGCCTCACCACCCTCTGAGTGAAAAAATTCTGCTTAATATCCAGTCTAAATCTCCCCTCTCTTAGTTTAAAACCATTCCCCCTTGTCCTGTCAAATACCAGTTTAAATTCTGATGACTCTACATAGGAAGCTAAATTATTAGACCTTAAGACCTAATGGCCTTAGGAACACAAAATAGCTTATTTATGGATTAAATATGCAATGTATTTACATTTTTCCAGTTCATGGGCTTTTTGGTTATTTCCTAGTCTGTACAAAATGAACATTGCACATTTTGGTAAAAATAGAAACAATAAATACAATAGCATGAAAAAATACCCCACATATATTGGTTGTATAGAAAATATGAACTTGACAAATTGGTTAAAACACATTTTTACTAAAAATCCTTTTTTTTTTGGTAACTAAATCTAAAAATCTGAAGTGATATTACGCTGAGCTATCCTTTCTCCATACAAACATTTATAATGTCTCAAAATGCAACACAGAATGATGGTCTACTTTATTGTCATTTTCTGTGATGTTTTTAGATCAGCAAATTATAACCTTTTTTCCAGTATTCTTTGTAAAAGTTGGCTTTCATTATCGAGTGCTTTGATGGCAGAGGCAGGACCAAAGACTTATAAAGTATCATGCTTTATTTCAGTGATTATTTATTAATGCACTTCCAGGAACTATAAATGCAAATCTGAAGACAATCGTACAACCACAGATTTCAACATGGTGATGTTCAAAATGACATCTGTTTCTCACATATAACAGATGAGAAATTCACCTGAACTCTAGTCAGCTGTATTTACTGAAGTTGTTTTTTTTTTAATTCAGTGCTGCTTTTCTAGATCACAGTTAATAATTTAAAAAAAACAGCATTCTTACACACAGCAGAATTAGCCACAACCTTTAAACAGTGTCACAATTAAAAGGGGTCATATTCAATGTATAGGTTGTATAGGTTAACCTAAGGACTTCTGTGAGCTGAAGCTCTATTTTCTTCCTTGGGCTTAAAGCATTGTCCTAGTTTACCATGCTTCATTTCATTAACGTATCATCGCTGGAAAATAAAGTATTATATAAAAAAAAATACATGGCTTATCAAAAGTTAAAATGAAATTACACTTAATGGAAGAGCTAATACCTTCCCTAAATGCATTTAAATCATCTACAATTGCAGTAGCAGTTTCAGGGAGGTTGTATTTAAAAAGATTTATCACCATGATCTGATCATGTCACCAGAAATTTTCTGTGGACTCCATCTTATGTATGTTCAATGGGACAGTCTGCAGGAGAAATGGACAATTGCAATAACCATTCTATAATGACTTCCTTTTAACCCACTATTCTAGCTCCTCAAAACTTCCTAAAATTTCAGCTTTCCATATGCAATTTTGATAAACTAGGTGCAAAGAACAAATAGATCTAGTGTCTGATGTCTGACTAGAAGTAAAGCTAAAAATGAGAAAAATAAAAAAACTGAACAAAGCAGGAAAAAGGAATTCCCTCCATGTTTGTTGTTTAAAGGAGAAGACAATCACCCTAGCCCTTTAAGAAGTCTGGAGATCTTGATACGAAAGATGGCATAACACTACATAGGAAGAAAGTTTTGGAGAAAAATGTCTATTTAGTCAATACCATGACTTCTGATCTGAAACTTGGAGCAAATTTTCAACACATTATTTGCTATGTTCCTGATACAACCAACTTTAATGATACTATTACAGTTTCTGAAGTTAGATACCTTTATGGATAACTGAAGGTGATGAGATTCACCAGTGAATGCCCAGAGAAGTTGTGGATGCCCCATCCCTGGAGGTGTTCAAGGCCAGGCTGGATGAGGCTTTGAGCAACCTGGTCTAGTGGAGGGTGTCCCTGCCCATGGCAGGGGGGGTGGAACTTGATGATCTTTAAGGTCTCCTCCAACCCAAACCATTCTATGATTCTGTGATTCTACAATTCTGTGATTCTATGAATGGAGAGATAATTGTTTTTAAAGGATGTTGTGTCATATCTCAAGGAGGTTAATAAAAAATCCTGTAGCTGGTGAAACAAATACAAATTTATTATGGCAAGGGAAGAAGCCTCTCGTGAGAGTTATAGAGCTACAGCTGCTCCACCGTAGAACCAATGAAAAAATCAAGCCATTCACCAAGACAAAAGCAGACATACATCCTGCTAGTTAAGAAATCCCTACCTTGCACTTCAACACAAAATTTTATCTTTTCAGTTAAACTCAAATTACTGAGTATGTCCTTAGTTCAGTTACTGCCCTGACATAAATGACAAAATCGCAGAAGCAGAAAATGTACTCAACTCCCTTTGCACCTCCCTTGTGTCATGTTGTAGTTCCCAACCTTCATTCTTCTTTGTGTAAGCAAACTGTAATTGTTTTCTTTTCCATTTCAATGGGAATAGAATTAGACCCAAAGCTGCTCAATTATGAATATTGCCCATGCCTCACTTTTCCAGTAACCATTTGTGATGACCTATCAGTGTGCAAGTGCCCCATTTGTGCCTGAAACATTTTCAAATCATATGAACCCTGCATAGCAACAACTTAAGACTTGCAAATGAAAACTTGCTGTTTCCATTATTTTAACTTTGCCACAGAAGAGGTCACATAGCAGTTAAATCTTGTGATGATTCCACAGGCAGCTAAACGATATCTCTCCCTACATAAAACAGGATTGAGCTTCTAGCAAATAAATAATTTTTATGCAAAATACAATTATACACTCCTTTGTTTTATTATTTTTTTTTTACTACAGGTCTGTCTGTGAAATGCCCTATTACTTGTTTCCCTGTTGGCAATAGAGAAAATAGTCCATTATTAGTGGTTTTGAAAATGCTGTTGACAAGACTGGAACATAATTCATGCAAATAGTTTTAATTTCTGAAAATATTCCTAACTTCATTAAGGATATTTTCCCATTCAGTTTCCCTGATGTCAAAAGCCACCAATAAGAGGTGGAACCAATCAAGGAAGAAGTAATTTCTCTTCTATTGCTGACAAGACAACTAATTTAGGAGCCAGTCAAGTTTCCACTGAAGCAGCTGAGTGCTGACATAAAGAAAAGCACTGTTAAACACTCATCCTTGTCAATCATCCAGCAGCTTTTTCCTGATAAATTGTTTAAGGCTTCACTTTCCTTAGCCACAGAAATGCTACAGTACTACACGTTAGGCTGGAAATGATATGCATATTCGTTTTTGTCTGAAATATGTAAGTGAAGAGTCCACGATGAGAGAATCAAATTTCATAGCTAATAGGTTCACTGATTGCTAGGAATTGTCGGTATTTAATTAAAATATTTTTACTCAGCCAAGAAGGTCATTATTTTCTAATGGAACTTGGAACATTTTGTTGTGCACGCTCAGTTGTCATCACATCTTTGGCACACTATTTCTCTCAAATCAACTGCATTTGCACTGGAATTCTGTTGTGCATGTAAAAATAGTCAGAAAATTTCTAGAAGTGCTAGCCTGCATTACTCAATTCTGCTATTTAAATGCAATGGGCTTAATTTTGGGAGGGAGGGCTGCAAGCATGGTGCCTTTTTTTGGTTTTTTGTTTCTTTTTTTTTTAAGTTACATGGGGTTACACTTGAAAAAGAGCAAGAGTTGTTGGGGTTTTTTTTATCAGTTTGTGTAAGCACAGCTAATGATCTACCTACGCAAACTGGAACAATACCCAAAATTATAATTACACATGCATATCAGAGAGCTGAATGTCTCATCTGGGACTTTGGAAGTTGCCTCAGAAACACAGCTGTCTGGTTACACAAATTTAAGGTAATTGACTGTTCAAACACCCAGGTACAGATGAATTATTGGTGGATCTGTAAGGAAAAAGCTTGGCTTTAAATGACTGTAAAGCAACTACCTTGCTGCCGGGGCCAATATTAACTGTGTATTTTGGGAAGCAGCAGAGTCAGCAGCCTCCTCAGGGCCACCGACTTTCCCTCATGCTCCTCACCCAAGCAAAGTGCTGCCTGGCTGGCACCTTGGCACATGCGTAGCACCACCACCGCTCCCAGGAAAGGGTCGGAAGGCACAAAAACAGCGAGATCCCCAAGATCAGTCAGAAGACACTGGACACACAGAGTAACTCACATCAAAGGAGGATCCATAGAAAGCCAGTGTTTGCACTTGCTGCCTGTGGCCCTGATACAGGATCTTAGCAGCACTCAAACATGCTGGACCTGAATCTGTGAAACTGCCCTCAATGTTGACTTATGAACAAATGACTCCTTGAATAACAGCATATATATGTGATAAACCATAACATGAGACTCTCCCCAAAGCTTCCACATCATCACTCTGCTGTAGTTCTCACATATTCAGCAAGGATAATATGTGGCAAAAAAAAAAAAGTGGAAATTTTAAGAAACCACAATGGATAGGTCCCTTAAAAACTTATGTTTCCCAAACAGGCTGTACCTACCATCTGATAGTGTCTGTCAGACAGGCACCATTTATTAAACAGCACTTGCTGCTGGATTCTTCCAATAAGTTTCAAACAGAGGCACAGCTAGTAGAAAACACTGGAATCTACATAAATCATAAAGAAAACTACTGAGAAAAGTGATTTTGTTATTAAACATTTATATCATTCTGGAACATCTATGCTTACTTGGTTTATCAGATGGCAGCACTGAACAGCAAGAAACTGAAGATGAGATTAAAAAATATGGTTTAAATACAAAAAAAACCCAGAGACAGCAACTTAGTATGATTGGCCTTATAAAATTTTTTTTTGCTTTTTTTTTTTTGTGTCTAACAGCAGCAACTGAGAAATTTCAAATATCTGCTATTAGAATCATTAAAAAGTGACAGATACTAGGTCAGGTTGTACAGTATTAACCCTGACACTGCTTTCCAGAAAGTAGCCACTATAAAATCATCCAGGCCTTTAGATTTCTTGTCCAGCTAACGCAGAGTGGAGAACAAAGATGCTTTCTCCTCTGATATGATTTAATACTAATAAATGTGTGCACTGGCATGAGAAAACTGTATTTCAAGTACCACGCTGTAAAACAATAAAGTAGAAATTTCTGCTCCAGTAACACTGGTGAAAATCAGTTTTCTGGCTTTCATTACTGTTGTCAGAGGATTTACCTGTTTGCAAATCAGCACTGCTGATAAGATTTATCTCTAACCTGGTTTAAGGTCAAAGCATTCTCACAGTGGCTGACAACACTGCAAAGTAGCCATCATTCACTTCTACATCCAAGCTCCTCGCCTCCTCTCTTTCAATCTGAAATAAACCAGCTTAATCAAACATAAACATCCTTGACCACAATTCCTTTTCTAAAGGAGATTAAATCTGCAACTGGATTTGAGGATTTCATAATGTAAAATAGCAGGTAATCAATGAAGTCTGCATGACCAGAAAAATGCAGCACTAAAGGTGCACTGGGATTTGAAGAAGGATGCACGGAATGAAAAAGGTACAAAGTTATCCTCCACCTGCCACATAATCCTCATAAATCTAACTCTGCTGGTCACACCTTCTTGATGGTGGCTCTCCTGAGTACATTGACGGATACAATCTCAAGTACAGAGTATCCACCCAAGTCTAAGATACAAAATTTGTACATACGTTTTTTTTTCCCCCATGGCTTTTAAATGGAATCAACTATTGCACTAAAGTGGCTTAACAGCATGAGTAAAATGACAGTTAATAAGAATTCAATCACCTTTCTTGTGACTTTGATATTCAAAAGATATGAGGAAAGTAAGAAACAGATTAGGAGGCTACAATAACTCATCACAGAATCTGTGACAATTACACTTGTCTAATCGAAATGACACTACCTTTCATTTAAATTAACTCCACAGAAGATCAGGGATAAAAGTGATTAGAACATCCTTTCTAAACATTTACAGACTGTCTGCAGATGGGGACTATGTTTTGGATTTACATTGCCACACTGGGAAAAAAAAAACAAGCACTTTTACACTGCTGTAGTAATTCCTGAATGTTTGTCTGTTTGGTTTATTAAGTTAGAAGTTACTGTCTGTGATATAACCAAATAAATAGCTACTGAAGTTGGAACAGCTCTTTCAATTGGCATTGTCATACAAACAAGAACATTTGTGCTGTGAATAAGTTGCTGCTACAGCAAGAAGAGTGATGGCTGTCTGGGAGAGACTGAAGAACAACTACGACATTGGATGAGATCACTGGTGCCAAGTCCCCCCACTCACACACACCCTCTTCCAAGACTGCATTGTGTATGCTCTCTCAAATCAGCCAAACATTATCAGTCAAAAGATGGGAAAGTATGACTGACGTGCTACAAACAGCTGGCTCATTTCCCTCTCCACAGCAGAAGCAATCCACGGCACCAGATGCTGAGCAGGGGAAAGTGGAGCTGGAGTGGCTTTACATGCTTGGGCAGCAGCGGGGCAGAGAAGAGACCCCTCAACACACTCCCTCGTGCCTACTGCGTGCCTGTAAGCCAGCCCTACACAGGCAGCCTAAGCACAGCCCTCTCTAACCAGCACTGCCCTTGCACTGAGACATCCCATGGGTCAACTCCTTCCCCGTGGGGATAAGGAGAAAGGCCAGATGTTTGCTGGATGCTGGGCAAGGGCAAGCACTGTCGGGGCTCCTCACAGGAAGACCATCCTCTGAGGGCTCCCCAGTATAAGGGTACTGTCAGGAAACCACAACTAGCCACACGTGGCACACAGAGAAAGCTATGGCACTGGGTAGCAGCTACATCCAGCACCAAGCTGTTGCAAGGATTGCTTTGTGAGATACCGTGCCTGGGACTGCCAAACCTGTCAGAGGTTTTAGGTAATTGGTCAGTGGGAAAGCAGGGCATTTATTCTTAAGAGGTAAGTACAGTTTTCCCTCCCCCCCTCCTTGCCCACACTCCTAAAATGGGGGCCCCCAGTCCTAAAGCATACACACATAAAAACCCACCCAAACCATAATAATAGAATCATAGAATGGTTTGGGTTGGAAAGGACCTTAAAGATCATCAAGTTCCAGCCCCCCTGCCATGGGCAGGGACACCCTCCACTAGACCAGGTTGCTCAAAGCCTGAAAATCCATACTATCTTCCCTAAAAGTTTTCACCTCTCCTAAAGGTGAAAGCAACCCAATGACAATAAGACAGAACAGGAAAAGGAGTGGGAGGAGAGAGTGAGGGGAAGGCAAATGTAGACTACAGAGCAGGACGGCACACTAGAGATTAAGGTATCAACAGCCACATGTTCAATTAGAAAGGAGAAAGTTATGTTCCTGACTGCAACACAAAAAAAGAAATAAAATAAGAGAATCTATCTCAATCCTTCTGTCCTAACAGACCAAACAAAACTTAACTCCAACAGTATGGAGTCGTTGGACTAGCCAGATTATCTATCCTACCCTGCACAAAAACATCAAAAGGCTGGGCCAAAAAGTCTTTATTCAGGCAGCCAACATCTGTCTGATTGTAAGCACTTTTATAACTAAATGTTTAAACTTTGAATTTGAATGTTCAAAATTTTAGACATACCTAACTTGTTCAGATTTAAAGGTATCACGTCATGTCCTGAGAGTGGGTTTAATTAATATTTAATTATACCATCTATTTTGTTTTAGTGGCCTTTAATCCCCTTGACAAAGCACCCTGCTTTTAGCATTGATAGGATTGGTTTGGCTTTGCTTTAAATGAAAGATTGCCCAGCTCAGTGTCTGATGAAACAGAGGTACAGCAGACACCACTGTACCTTCTCAACAAAAGTGAAGCAGTGTATCTTATGAGTATGCAGACACTAGGGTCTCTTTCTTCCTCTCCGAACACCTAACAGAACTCAAACCAAGTCAACCGGCTTCCTAATCTAATCAAAGGCGAAACTGGAAAAAAAATTAAAAATCACGTAATCATTAGAAGAAAAAGTGCTTTTATAAATAAATGAACTAAGCTCCACCTAGTAATTGTCAGATGTCACAGAAAATTATGTTCGTATGAAATACAAAACCTCTCAAACTACTAAATTAAAAACAAAGCAAATTATCTCAATGCAATACACTTACTACTTTGATCTTTCATGCAGGTCACAATATTTTCAGTATGTAATAATTGGTATTAACTCAATTTATTTTCTTAAAAACTAGTGTCCTGCTTTAACAGGTTATTCTTGTGCCACTGTAAATCTTATCTGAGGGTGTACTGATCTTCTTCAACAGACATCGATTTAGAGCGGCCTGTAAATTGGAGTGCTAAACCTACTGTTAACGCATCCACAGAAACAGCCTCAGCCATTACATTACTTAATTATTTATGAAAGGTCAAATTTGAAGTTAGCATAATTTACTATTTCTCTGAAGAGCTCCCAGCTAGGATACTTCAGATGACTTAGTGAGTAAATGAAACAGGATCTGATTGATGAGACAGTAACATTGGAAATGTTCAGGCTTTTCAAGAATGGTGGTGTTTTCTAATGCTATGCCTCAGAGCACTCTGTAGAAATAATGGGATCACATTTTCACTTATTGTCTGCACTATCTTCATGCTGGGATAGCCACTGGTATGACTTAAGGACAGCACTATAGATCAGAAATGCCCATTCCCTCCTCTGTAATTACATCAGCATATCTCTCCCAATAAACAATAGAAATGGAGATTGTTTCTATGAATAATGGGTTTGAATTCAACTCTGAGGAAACATAAGCAAGCAGAATTTCAGACACACTGGCAAATCTGAAAACAGAAGATAGTAGCGCTATTTTTCCTTTTTATTTTTTTTTTACTAGAATAAAGCAGGCTTCACTCTAAGGTCACATTTGCATTTACCACATAAATACATCTTGCTTCCATCCCAGCAGCAGTCAATATGTTAACAGCTGTGACTGTCAAAAAAATCAAGGAGCTTTAAATTACAGTGACTTCCATGACCCTACAGTAAACAATTCAGCCTTTTATATAATACTGATTTCTGTCTATGAACAGTTCCTAACATTTAATTCCAGTTTGACAGACCTGCTTAGCTTTGTTTGATTCAGGAAGTTTTTCAAAAATATCACACAGCAGAACCTATTTTTCCAAGAGAACTATACAATACAGTGTGTTACCTGCCAAGACAAGAAGAGATTACACAATTATACTTGTGTATATTATATTGACTGAACTCAACATAATGTTTTTGGTAGGGAAAGATGCAGATGGAGATAGAGTCAATTAGTACAGGATCAAAGAATAATTTAGGCTGGAAGAGATCTTTGTAGGTCATCTGGTCCACCCCCTGCTAGCAAGGCTAATGCCAGGTTAGATAAGGATGTTCAGGGACTTGTCCAGCCAAGTTTTGAATACCTTCAAGGATGTAGATCCCACAAACTTGGGCACTTGTCCACAAACTCATTGTTCCACTCATTTTTAAGACAGCAAATACAATGAAAACTTCCATGAAATCCTGCTATCTTTGTGTTGCTTATTAACGACTAAGTTCACAGCACAAATTGATATAACTGGTTCACCTCAATGAATTTTATTCTATTCAGATTCTTATCCAGTACTTATTATGAAACAGAGATCTTTTAACGGACATGGAAAGCAGTTTTCTACCCATACAACTTTACTGGAAATCTTTGATACTGCTTTTCTCCCTTGAATTCCTGAACAAACTCAGGATAATCCAAACCACCGAAGCAGCCTGTGAAGGAACCAAGACCACTATCTGTAAAATTTATAAGCTTGATGATTTATTTTTGCTTGAGGTTTAACACATTTGCTTTTGTTCTGTTTTGTTTCATTGTTTTTGTTTTTTTTTCTTGTTGATAACAATCAGAAAATTACTGCAGATACAGCATTTGCAAATGTTATTTTGATATGCTAGATTCTAGCATTGCCCTGTAAAATTGAACACAGAACTACCCTAAATCTTCTTTTCAGAGACGATTAATACATTTACTACAGAAAATGCAATTCAACATCCTTCTCTAAGTCTTGTGGCTATTTTCCTATAACATCCTGTTTGTTGGCAATACATGCAAAACTCCAGTGGCACAGGTCTGGATTTCTTTGTAAAAAATGACACTGAGAAAAAGCAGCTACATTTAGTTTCAACCAAAGGAAATTTTGTTCCCCTTACTACACATCAAAACTGATCAAAAAAACTATACAAGCCGAATTTCATGTTGGATTGTGCAAATACAAACACAGTTTTCATTAATACGATTATATCCCTCACTATGGGAAGTAACATATGGTGGTTTAAAAGACGCCAATTTGTGTCTTTCAGTGGTGATTGCAAAAAGCCTACAAGGCATCTGCCCACTGCTCTGCACTTTCTATGACTTCTGAAATATTTCAAATCATTGTCCTGGAGACCCCTACTGAACACATTCATCAGATTTAATACCAACTTCCACCTCTTTAGTGCATTGCAGAGTATAAAACTACAAAGCACCAATTAGAGACAACAGATGTGACTAAAATTTCATAGAAGCTTTCAAGAAGTGGCCTTTAAATAATTAAAAAATCCCATGGTTTGAAATAACTGAGACTGATATTTCAGTCAAATCCTGGCTGTCTGGGGAGGTCCCCGAAGACTGGAAAAAGGGAAATATTACTCCCATTTTTAAGAAAGGGAAAAAAGACCCGGGGAACTACAGGCCAGTAAGTTTCACCTCTGTGCCTGGGAAGATCATGGAAGAGATCCTCCTAGAAGCTATGCTAAGGCACATACGAGACAAAGAGGTGATTCGAGACAGCCAGCATGGCTTCACCAAGGGCAGATCTTGCCTGACCAATCTGGTGGCCTTCTATGATGGAGTGACAGCCTCGGTGGACAGGGGAAGGGCGATGGATGTCATCTACCTGGACCTTTGACATGGTCCCTCACCACACCCTTCTCTCTAAATTGGAGAGGTGTGGATTTGAAGGATGGACTGTACGATGGATTAGGAAATTGGCTGGCTGGACACAGACAAAGGGTTATGATTAATGGTTCCGTGTCAGGGTGGAGGCTAGTCACGAGCGGTGTCCCTCAGGGGTCCGTCTTGGGACCGGTGCTCTTTAACATCTTCATCGATGACATAGACAATGGCATCAAGTGCACCCTCAGCAAGTTCGCGGATGATACGAAGCTGAGTGGTACCGTCGACACATTGGAAGGAAGGAAAGCCATCCAGAGGGACCTGGACAGGCTGGAGAAGTGGGCCCGTGTAAACCTAATGAGGTTTAATAAGGCCAAGTGCAGGGTGTTGCACTTGAGTAGGGGCAACCCCAGGTATTTATACAAACTGGGGGAAGATCTCCTTGAGACCAGCCCTGCAGAGAAGGGCTTGGGGGTCCTGGTGGACCAGAAGCTGGATATGAGCCGGCAGTGCGTGCTTGCAGCCCGCAAAGCCAACTGGGTTTTGGGCTGCATTAAAAAAGAGGTGGCCAGCAGGGAGAGGGAGGTGATTGTGCCCCTCTACTCGGCTCTGGTGAGGCCCCATCTGGAGTATTGTGTCCAGGCCTGGGGCCCCCAGCACAGGAAGGACGTGGAGCTCTTGGAGCGGGTGCAGAGGAGGGCCACTAAGATCATCAGAGGCTGGAGCACCTCTCCTATGAGGAAAGGTTGAGGGAACTGGGCTTGTTTAGCTTGGACAAGAGAAGGCTCTGGGGAGACCTCATTGCAGCCTTCCAGTACTTGAAGGGAGCCTATAAACAGGAGGGGGAACACCTGTTTACGAGGGTGGATAGTGATAGGACAAGGGGGAATGGTTTTAAACTAAGACAGGGGAGGTTTAGGTTAGAGATTAGGAGAAATTTTTTCACCCAAAGGGTGGTGAGACACTGGAACAAGTTGCCCAGGGAGGTTGTGGATGCCCCATTCCTGGAAGCATTCAAGGCCAGGCTGGATGTGGCTCTGAGCAGCCTGGTCTAGTGGTTGGCGGCCCTGCATATGGCGGGGGGGTTGAAACTAGATGATCACTATGGTCCTTTTCAACCCAGGCCATTCTATGATTCTATGATTCTATGATTCAATGATTCAGATGTAACAGAGAAGATTACCTTTCTGTACCCCTTTTTTCTGCTTACTTGTGGGATATGCATTAGTGAACTGAACACAACTGTCATAATTAATTCAATTTAAACATACACGACAACAAGCAAAAATCCTAACAATCAGCAAATAAAGCATCATTATTAACTTCCCCTAGGTTATCTACCCACATTTCCATAAAAAATTATCTTCCTAATAATTTCATTGCTATGTTGTAATTTTACTGGTAGATACTTAGAGAAATTAACAAGGCAATGATTTCAGGATGAGGTGCTTTTTAAATTAGTAACTTTAAGTCAACAAATATAAATGAAAAATGCCAATACAGAAACTGTGGTTCTCTTATTACTATCATTAACAAGTTGCTTCAAGAAGTGAAAGTTAAACATTTTCCACTGAAATGTCAAATTACCTGTGTCTGCCTAAATCTAGTTTTTGTTTTATAGATCTACTGCAACATCAACAATGTCTAGCACTGTCCTCCAAATCACCAGTAATATGGTGCTGAGATGCACTGCACTGGGGTATTTGCACGGCATGTTAAAGGGCATTTGAAATACTGATATGAGATGTGCAATTCCTGGGAATTCCATCATTGATTTTTTGGACCTGCAGTCTTCCACAAGGTGTTATGAGTCTGTATCATGTTCTTGAGTGATGTAATTGGCATTTAAGTATCTGATTTAAAGAAGAATTAAGTAAAATTGTCAGCATTTTATTATCCATTCCCTACATATCTGAGCTGCTCAAGAGCTCAAGTCTCCTTTCCACATGCCAACAAAGAAATTACTTTAGAGCATATCCTTCAGTATCAGTTTGTCCTGCCTACAAAGATATCCTTGTGCATTCAAGTTCCAGGGGACTTTCAAATCCGTCACCTAATGGGCATACAAACATAGGAAATAGATTCTGCAAGGCGTGGAACAGACTTCTCATGTCCACCACATCTTCTCCCATTAAACTCTACTGGTAATGAGTTAAATAGACCTTTAGATGCAAAACACAAGAAATAGCATGTTCTCATTTTGGTGTATGTACACCTGCATCTCCCTTAATAAGATAAGGCTGATTTAATTCTGCTTCTACAGTTGCAGGTTGTTAGCTTTATCTGCAAATATTCTTACTAGCTGTAAGAGTCTGGCCTAGTGGAAGAAAGCCCGTTTATTGTTTCTTCATCTAAACTGGCAGTTCTGCCAAATCACTTGCCATCAGGGTATATGCAGATAGGTGTGAAAGAATTACAGAGATACCTAGTCTATTTTTGCTTCTTTTTTATCCTCAAAATTTACCCACTTCAGAAACCAAAGTAAAGGCTTGGAATGAGTAATATTTTGTGATTCAAAACACATCTCATTTTCCCTATCAGTAAGAAAGGAGTTCCAAGAAATCTGGTTCTACTCAAGAATAGCAACAAATTATAATTTTTTGCCACATCCTATTCCATCACCATTGCTTTTTCAAGAATGATAAGAAGAAAGGGATTTCCTTCTGGTTTGTCAGAAGATTGCTTCTTGCAGTTTGTAGAAAACCAGCCCAGATATTTTGTTAAAAACATTTGGTGCAGAGGAGACCTGAGGACCATATGGTGTACTGCAAAAGACTGCTCTCTACAACTCCAACACATCCTCCTAGAATGTCGATCTTGTTAGTCTGTGGCACAGGTCAATAATCACTATGTGGAGGGAGCTACCCTCCCAGTGAGGCCAAGAATCTGTGATTAGTTGCAGCAGGAACAAGAAATGGACAAAGTAAATTGTTCCAGCAGATCTGGAATCCAACAATGAAAACTTATCTAGAAGTAGCTGACAGTCTTTTAAATGAAACTCACAGCAGTGGTTCCTGAACTGAGTCACTGCAGAGTGCCTCCACATCCACAGAGCTACATGCGGCACAACTGTAAAACATGTCAGTTCTTCCTGCTGACCATCATCTGGATTTCAGAGGCTCCTCATGTTTTTGTCACATTTACAAGACAGAAAAAAAACTTTTGCACGCTCTACATCAAGTGTTTCTTTTGTTTCAGTCACAAAAAACTTGCATTTTAAACCAAACTCGGACTACTCCCAAAACAAGAGAGAACTCACAAGAAGTTTCTGAACCTGAAAATGTGACAACTGTAGGTCTATTGCATACTCAATAACTCCAAAATGGACACAACTGCCATATTACGGAGAGAGATGATTCTCCTAGGTATAATGCCTGTTTTATTTGACATGAAGATTATCTTATCCTCTCTTTAGTTATATTTTCTTACTTGCAAAGGATAGGGTAATTCTGAACATCAGAAGTATAAAGTGAAATCCATCACTGACAAACAACCCTGACTGCAAAACCCAAATACTTCAAACTGTTTCGGAAGCCGGCCTCCCTTTACAGCCTACAGAGGCTAGGTTTGCTAGAGGCATAATATTTCTTCTTTATATATTTCTTAATAAACATTTTTCACTAGGAAAACTCAATTTGATTAAATAAAGTCCATTTACAGTATAAAGTTGATTTCATAAATAGTCTGCTTCTACATTTTGAAAGTAAGCTAGGTCACATGAATTCTGAAGTTAAGTCAAATTTCAAAGCCTTTTCACATTGGAAAAAAACCTTTAAATTTAAATGAGAAATATGAAACATATATTCACACAAGCATACACACTAACCGCATTTTTAAGACCGTTAATTTTTCTTTATAATTTTCAAGGACATAAATTATTCATGGTTGACTCTCCATAAGAACAAAATTTTCAGAAATACTGAAAATTCACTTGAAGTGAGAATGCCATTTCTTACTTAATTCATATCAATAGATATTAACATTGAAATACAATCACCATGGTCATTTACATGTGAATGTTACTCTTTACATGGCTGAATATAGGTGTAAACATTTAGATACTTATCTTCTTCAGTATCTTCAGTGTATAATTTAGACACCCATAAATCCATGGGTCCTGATGGGGTGCACCCGCGGGTGCTGAGGGAGATGGCGGAAGTCATTGCTAGGCCACTCTCCATTCATCTTTGGCAAGTCGTGGGAAATGGCGGAGGTGCCTGAGGACTGGAGGAAAGCGAATGTCACACCAGTCTTCAAAAAGGGCAAGAAGGAGGACTCGGGTAACTATAGACTGGTCAGCCTCACCTCCATCCCTGGAAA
>VZTO01004794.1:34894-61181 GCA_013400615.1 Syrrhaptes paradoxus | reverse complement strand
GTGAAACAAAGCAGAACATAATGCTGTATTGGAAAGAGGCTGAAACTCTGGGCGAGCTCACATACAGGTACAGCACTTTATTGGGAGACCTACTGGAGTGTATCACAAGGTATAAACTGTTACGGGGGGAAGAAAGAACATGGAAGTTTTTGATAAATGTTTATCTCCTCTAAACCTGAATAGAGATTTACAAGTCACTGTAGCCATGCCTCCTGCAATAGTGAAGTAACACACTTAAGTGTGGCTTATAAATTCAGCCTACCCCTAACACAGCCCCCTCCTGTACTTTCCTATCGAAATGTATCCTGAGACCCACACACCCACAAGAAAGGAAATAAAGTTGACATTTTCACAAGAGGGGAGCAGCATGCAAGCAGACAGCAGATGTGTATTAGCCATGGAGAGAAGATCAAAAGAAGAGACCTTCAAAAAAACCCCTGAAAAAAGCTACATAAACAGCCACCAGTTTTCCAATGAGAAACCCAGCAACATGGCTCAAGAACAGAAAGAAAAAAGCAACAGACACATTTTTCCTTAAATAAGGTCTGAGAACTAAAGATGATGTAGAAGTATATTGTGTTCTTGGTCACAGGCAGCAGAAAACTATTCAAGCAATAAGAGACAGGGATTTTAAAGAAACTAGAGAGAAAAACTAAGAAATTCCAGTTCCTCTAAAGAGGAAAACTAGTTTGCCTACACCATTCACTTGGGAGCTGCTGTGCAACATCAAAAAATACAGAGCCCACATCCCATGCAACGGTATAAGCCAGTAGGGATAGCACTGCAACTCAGATAAGCGCCTGGGAAAGATATCTGGATGTTTCAGTGATAGTCTCTAAAAGCAAATAAATTAACCAAAAAACCAAGCTAAACCTAACCCGGTCCTCTAGGATAAGTGGATCCAGTTTTGAAGAACAAAAAATCCTCTATTAAGCCAAAGGAAAAAAAGCAAAATAAAGCCAAGAGGGAGAAAAAATGCCTCTGGATATTTATGCTAATAGTTATGAATCCTCTTTGATGTCTGCAATAATAGCTTTTGGGGAATAACCCCCCACCCAAATAAAATCATTTTTTATGAGCATACAAATGTACCAAGCACAGTGTTACACAGCAGCTTAGGAAGCCCAAAAACATCAGAAAAAAATCCAAGAATCATCAAAATGTGAAACAATGAAGTGGGAGAACCCTGTATTTGTATTATGTACTTGTGCCTCATTGTTTAACAAATGAGAGAAAGCAAATCAAAAGCAGCACAACACATGCAGGAAACTAGTATACAAGCTTGTAGAAATCTCAAATCTTCACATTTTCTCAGGTTTCTCCATGTAATTTACTGCTAGTACAAAGAAACACCAAATTATGTCTATAAACCACAAAATTAGGTATTTTTAAAAATGCATTCTATTACTAATGCAATGTATTAAACTCCCAGAGATTACTTTTAGCTTTTAGAATAAGATCAGCCACTTTTTCAAAAGGTGTCATATTTTCAAAAGCTGGACTTATTTAGTTCTCTTAAAACTCCACCTAACTCCAGTGCAGCCCAGTGGTTAAGAACAAGATATTCTACAGTGGGGATTAGATGGAACAACAAAGTTTATCTTACTGCCTCATGACTTCAAAGCAGAATATAATTACTGCTCTCTCCCACAAAAAGGATTTGATTTTACATACTTAGCACTTCTGAAACTGTTTGAAATTCTTGCTATTTGATAAATACCCAAACAAACGATGCTGTTATTTGATTGCTTAGGAGACATCTGAAGGTCTGAACATACAGCAGCGTCTCCTCATTCACACTGTTGCCCAGAGGGACTCAATGTCACACAGGCCCTGAGCTTTCATTACAAGAACAACAGCTGTCTCTACCCAAAAAGAGATCACACCTCCCGTTCAGAAGAGTTCATCCTAACATAGGATGTTTTCTTCTAGCACAGAATGAAAAATCTTCTTTCCACAACTCTGTGGGCTGTACGCTGTTGTTTCTTTACCTTATTTTCTTTCTGGAGAAGGGAAGCGAGTTTATTTTTAAGGCAACATCTCCACCTTGCCAAACAGGCTGATACAACTAGGAAACTTTTTTTCTTAGATCAATTAAAAGGCAAAGGACCAACTAGTAACAGTGGTACTATATCTGTCACTCCCCAGTTCTAGGAAGGTGTGCATGTGCGTCCTGCCTTCTCCCAGCATCATCTTATTTCTGGAATGACAGCCAGTGGTAGCTGGCAGGGCAGAATGAGGCAGAGGTGCAACTGTTGCCATGGCCCTCTGGTTGGCACACAAAATAAGCAGCTACTGGGAAACTATACACAAGTCACAGGGTTTTTTGGAGCAGTTTTCCAAAACAAGTTTTGCCCTCTGTTCAGGTAGATACAGTATACATTTTGTTGTTCATCACAGCACCTAAAAAGACCCACAACCTTTCCACTGTGCTCACTAGCACACAGGTATTCAGAAGAGATCAGTCACAGTGCTGCCAACAAAAACAACCTGGCCACTTGCTGCAGCCTGCATCAGCACAGCACACGCCTCGATACACAGACATGACAGCCCAGCAACTGAAAACTCAAAGTGATAATCTTTGAGGCCTCTGTCAATGGAATTTGAATCTCAGTGGACCCCACCACAGGCCTTGAGAAACAAGGCAGGTACAAAACCCAAATGCCTTTGAAAAGCATAAATCTTCCAAGTGTTTAAGCTGTGGTTGAAGGTGCCCACAAGAACCGGACATCTAGATATTTACCTAACCATATAGTTAATCAGCTCAGCATGGAGCAAGAGAACTCGCTGATCTGGAATCAGGAAAGGGATGTTCTCCCTTTATTTCTGCTCAACTGTATTTATATGATTTGTGTTCAGATTTGGCAAATTCTTATAGTAGCAAATATAATTTCAAACACCAACACATAACAGTCCTTCACATGCAAAAACTCTTGAAAAACCTTTTAGCTACAATCTATTACGCAGAAAGGCAGAACGGTGGGTTTCTTCCGTTGAATCATGCTGCCAGTTCACAAGTTGAAAACTCAGGTATTAGTGCAAAACAAGCACCTTCTGATCTGCCGCTGTAGCCAGGAAAGCATTGTGGTGCAGCAGAATACTAGAAGGAGCATCTGAAGCTTGACAGCTCCAAGGCAGTTGGTAACATGTTAATGTGTAATCGCAGTAAGACATCCAGGAATTAAAGGTGAGCTCACCTTACACAACATTCTACGGCACGAAACCAATGAAGGATTTCATCATGAAGGGTGCATAACTGAAGGCAGGAAAGAAATACCTTCTCAGCATCACTGTACCAGCCTGCATCTGATAGGAACCCCCCTAGGAAAAAAATAATCAAGAATAAACAGAAATTTGAACAGCAAACTGCCTTTTTAAGAGAAAAAGGCCTTGCTGGAGTCTTGTAAGAAGACTACTTATTTCACAGAACTGCACACTACATACAGGAATCCTGTCAAGGTTAAACCCTCCAGTCCTGAACTGAAAAAGGACAAAACATAAGAGTAGAAGAATTTTCCTTCGGTTGAGAATGACTTTTTGGTATTACATAGTTTTCCCAGTTTTCTATCAACAAATACTTACCAATACTAAAATTACACAGAGTCTTAATGTTAAGCATCACATTTGCAAACAAATCCTAAATTTAAAACATTTGAGATAGCAAGATAAGCCTATATATTCTTAGATATTAAAATCCAGTATGTTTTTCTTAAGACACCAAGTAGTTTTCTAAAAATTACATTCCAAACCCACACATGTTCTTTAAAAAGAAATCAGACATTAACATGAAAAAAAAAAATAGCATTAGCTTAACCAAAGCCTGCACAAAAGGAAGTATTCTTGAAACAGCCTATCATCACCAGTTACCTAGAACAAAACCAATCTGGATTGCTTTTTCTTTTACAGCAGAATCCGATTCCGCTATGTAGGAGCACCGTCTACTGAAAGAATAGGCCAGGACAGAAGCAACTTTTACTCCATGGTCCATCAAAGCCTGAAAACAGTGATGAAGCAGATGTCTGAAACAAAAGAAAACGGAATTTCATTACATATGAAGTTTTTAAAACACTGCAGTCAGTTGGCTCTCAAGCACCATGAATTCAAATGAGCAGTGATTCAGAGCAATAACTCCAACCCTCTCTCAAACCAAAACCAGATGAATACAAGCATAATTGTCAATCTCAAGGCTAATGAATTACAGTTGTTGGATTATCCAACAAATAAAGTGAGTTTACACAAAGTTCTTTACAAGGACATCCTCTAGTGTAAGCAAATCAAGCTAACCAAACAATATTAAAATTGGAAAACAACATTTCCAGCTAAAATTCAGAGAGGAGAAGCCTTAAATCCACCCTTACCCCACAACTCCCACAGAAATTGCAGATAAATGAGCAGTGACAAATGCATTTACATCACACACACGCAAACAATGGGAGGGAGGTATGTCTAAAGACTCAAAGCTTATTCTGGTTACAAAGAATGTAATCTGAAAAAGTCAAGTTCTGAGCATAACACCACAAATTTGAATACTTAAGGACAGGAAAACTCTTTAAACTGTGGTGATCCTATCAGTTTGATAACCCTTCAATATGGATTTGCAACAACAGCAAGAAACCCATGCTTTTGCCTGCCACTGCTCAGGGACTGGCCGGGCATTAAGCAGTTGGCGGTGAGCATTTGGGGTTTTTTGCATCGCTTGTTTTTCTTGTTTGTGCTTCCTCTTCCCACTTTGTTGCTTTCCTTTTTTAAAAAAAATATTAAATTGTCTTTATGTCAACTCAAGAGTTTTCACACTGTTAACCTTCCAATCCTCTCTCCCTTCCCACTGGGTGGGCGAGTGAGCGAGTGGCTGTGGAGTGCTGTGCTGCCTACCAGGGTTAAACCACAACAGCTGCCTGCACAGCAATAACAAAGAATGCACTCCAGGGACCAAGTACCACAGATGACTTCATCCATTTACACAGAAGTTCTGATTGTTTTATTTTTTGAGACAACGAGAGAGAAAGAGACTTTGCAAATTCATCCGGAAATCTAAAGAAATATTCTTACGGTTAACAGACAGGCTAGTAAGCCCAAGAAAATTAGAGACATCTTCTAAATAAAAAACCTAGATCAAGAGGTGACAGCTGAAATGAGAATTAACAATAAGATACTCACCTTTTATCTAAAGCTCGTAGCACCTTTGCAAAAACTTCTAGTTCACAAAATTCACTACCCAGCTGGCATAAACGGCCCTGTTGGTAAAGCTGAAAGAAAAATATAAATAAATTTTAAAATCTTCTGGGAAATTTAGCTTAATAGTATAGATGACTTATGATGAAATCTAGACTTCAAAGTATCAAAATACAGCAGATTAAGAAGTAATAGTGTCACTATCTCCACACAGGAGCACAGGTTTTATCTACAAATGTATTAAGTATCTACTATATCCACTAGCATGATAAAACACTGCAACACCTAAGCTAAACAGCCAAGACAAACCCAAAAAAACTCCTGAAGTTAACAAATAATACAATTAATATTTAGTATTATAGATTTTATAATTAAAACAGATTTTATATTATATATAAATACACATAAATAAACCCCAAACCCACAATAGGTGCAATAGGTGACTCACCAATACCCAGAGCTAAAGCCAGGCACAAGCCCTGACCCCCTTAATACCTGAGCTTACACAAGTAATTCCTGCATAAGTAAATGTGAAAACAAGTGAATCTGTTCATGCATCTATTACAAGCAATAGCAGGTTTTATGTCCAAACTGATTTGTGTCTGCAGATAAGCAAAGATATCAATTACTTGTTCATCAAAAACAACCCGTGGAGACAGTTCTTTACGCAACGCACAGTGTAGCTGCAGAGCTTTCTGCCACATTATGCTATGAATACTAAAGATTTATATATGTACAAAAGGGACTGTACAAATATATCGCAGAAAAATCATTGCAGGCTATTAATTCCTGATATATTGGAAGCTCCAGAACTACAAGTGACTGAAAGCAGGGTGCAGAACCCAAGGAAGCACCACTATACGCTTGCTGTAGTCATATGTACCATCAACAGCCTCTGCCAGAGGCACAGGATGGGATCACACAGGACTGCTGCAGTACAACTGTTCACTATTCTAGCTGTCCCAGAAAACACCTCCCCCAACTTTTTAATTTAAAAAAAAAAAATCTTTGTGTGAGACAGTAACTCCATGGGGGAAAGGGAGAAGCCAGTAGCTCATGGCTGACAGGCACTTCTCTCCAGAAGCTGCATCTTCCACCACAGGCCATCCAAGATCCATTTCTGCTCTTTTGTGGTATCTGCGACGTGGGGATCGGAAAACTACAGTTTACCAATAGACACAAACCAGATTATACACTCGAGTTTCACACCATCACAAGCATGCAGGTAAAGCACTGCTACATTGCACTCTTCACAGTTATTCAGAAAACCCCACTTTCTAAACACGCACTGTCCAAGACAGGCAGATTCATACCTACAGCGAGCCCCTCTGGGCTATCCGAGTGGTTTTACAGCCACAAGGAACTTTGACACGAGGAGTGCAGCTACCTTTGGTATGTAAGTAAAAGTAAGGCCGGGAGAACACATTATTTAGAGATGCTCCAGTTCAAACAGATTTAATAAAAACGTTAATATTCCTCTCAGTTTTAATAAATCTCTTTAAAAAAACTTATCGATAACCATCATGTGGCTGGTTCACCTTTTCCTCCACAAACACTGGAAGCACATGAACTAGTATTCAAAACAAAGCATGTGAGAACATCTCCTCCAGCCAGAAATTTAGTTTTAGTCAACTCTTCTTACAAAACCCCATGACACCGATTCTACAGCACAGCAAGTTTGTTATTTTAAGAACAGAACCTACAAGAAAACTTCAAGAATACTTTGACCTCATAATGTCAATTGCCAGAAATGAATGTTTTCCTTTTAGTCATCTATTTCACTGGGGAAAAAAAGGAAGTCTTTTAAAAAACAGTGCAAGTTTGCATGCGAAGTTACTCCTCAGATAAAACAGCGCTCTGTCCCTGTACTTCAAAGGGATCAGAGTTTCTTCTGAAGCTATATTCTCTCTGGCAGTGAAAGAACATCCAGTCTGGTGTATTTAAAAACTGCAGTCATGTCTTAAGTGCTCTCATTTTCTTCAACACAGCTGTCTAATGGCAACTGTTCTATACAATTTAAAACATTTTCCACAATTAAAAAAAAAAGATTATTACATCTTGCCTAGTATTCCACACCAAAAACTGAAGGGGGACATCTTATCAATAATTGATGAGATCGTTTCTGGAAGAAACTAAGACACACACCTGAGCTACCTGACCAGCATTTAAGACAATCAAAAGTCCTACCATATGTTCAGCAATTAGGCTTCCAATAAAGTACATTATCACTTCCTCTTATTACCTTGCAGTGCTAACTAGAAATCCCAGAGATTACTCTGCTATGAGTTTACTAACTACTAACTGTAGTAAGATTCTTTAAAATTCATATATTTATGAGGTTACATAAGCACAACCTGCAACATGTCCACTGTTACACACGATTCTTAAACTGCTAACTAACAAATGCGCTGGCTGGGTGGGAGGGAGGGGGAAGGTCCCAAACTACACCCTCAATTTTGATATACCAATTATTTCAGACACATGTAAAATTTGGCTTGCGGCCCAAAGGTCCAAGGCTGCTATCTGCACATCTCTTACCTCAATTCAAAGGTAAACAATTGTACCATTCTGGCACACCAAAAAAACCCAACTTATTCTTCATTGGTATAACCAGAAATGCAGTATCCTTGGGACATCTGCCACACTATTTACCCCTTCCCTCAACATACTGGCAAACATTTTCAAGCTTGAAGTCTCTTGAAACTTTTGTAGCTGTTACAGCAATATTTTCAAACAAAATTTGACATGGAAATAGTGAGTGTACGTCAAATGGTGAAGCAATTCCAAGAGATTCAGTAACGTTCATTTGTTCATTGAGAAGCAGTTGCAAGCACCGAAGAAATGGTTCTCTTGTCAAAACTCCAGAGAGACAAAATTCCTGACCACAAGCCTTGCTACATAACACAAAAAACAAAACAGTGATTCAAGAAAAACATGCCCTGACAAGAACGGCAGAGGTTTGGACTTCTGAAGAACTATTCTTTTCTTAAGAAATATGTTTTAGACACAAACATAACTTACCTGGAGCTTAGAGATTTTTTTCTTTAACTATGGAAAAATAAAAACCTACAGTATGACTTCCAACTTCATCAGCTCACACTGACACATTAATTCTGGCACTGAAAGCAGGAATCAAGCTATACGTTTAATAAATAGGTGCATGCACTAACTGTTCTGCAAAGCTGTGAGAAAACCACCACAATCCTTCTTCAGGATCTAAGGCTTAATATTTAATTCACAGCATGTCCACCTAAGCATTTAAAAGCTGCATGTAGTGGTGCCCCTAATTAAACATATAGTAATGTAACATTCACTTGTAACTTATCTATTACTATATCACCATGCACATGTAATTCTATTAAAGTTCTTGTCAGATTTCTCCCTCTGAATAGATGAAGCTGAGCTCTTCCTAGCAAACCCTCAAAATAAAGACAAAGATACGCTAAACTGCTAGCAAAAACAAAGCTGTAACACAAGAGAAAAAGCTATACAATATTTGTATCATCAGCATGCTGGGCTGTTTCACTGTGTACAAGCACACGAGAAAAGACTTATTTTTTCATTAGGTTTAGAAAATTTAAAAATCCCATTTAAAATCAGCTGGAGATTAATTCTAACCAGTTGTAAAGGGACCCTCTAGAAGAGGAACTATAGCAGACGCA
The DNA here is from genome assembly GCA_013400615.1 of Syrrhaptes paradoxus. Lineage (NCBI taxonomy): Eukaryota > Metazoa > Chordata > Aves > Pterocliformes > Pteroclidae > Syrrhaptes > Syrrhaptes paradoxus. Next base: position 52,347 of record VZTO01004794.1, on the reverse strand, counting down.
ATTTGAAAAATATGTTCCTACTGCTCCAGTTTGGAAGAGGACTGAAAAATTAACATGGATATTTCAGTAAGAATTAAAGATACAAAGGAATTCCAAGGAGCTCCCCAGCATGTTTACTGATGTCTAATAATGTAACATGGAATATCATGCCAAATTTAGGAAGGACTGTATACTTAATCAACAAACATCAGTATTTGGGGAAAAAAAAAAAAAAATTGGTTGTAACCACAATCTTCCTTCCCTACTTAACAAGGAAGGAAAAAGTTTCCTGAGAGTCAGCAGTGCACTGAATCAATCTGACAAATGACTCATTACAGACAGGGACAGGGGGAACAGCCTTAGAAAACAATCAGCTTGAAATTTAGGTACATTCAATTCTTAAATCAATTTCAAAACCACCTACAAAGCCTCTGGATGAGCACTGGTTCTACTGGATATTGTTTAGGGCATAAAGTGCAAACTTCACAGCTCTTCTTTGAAGACATACTCCTGATTACTAAGCTGATCTTTACAAACCTCAATCAAATAAATAATCAAGGAAAAAACCCAACCCTATTAAACAAGCCTAACTTCAGAGACAACTTCTGCAGCCTACTGCTTTCACACACAGCACACATCTTCACATCTTCCCACTCACTCTGCTTTCTGCACCCTATCAGCAAAGTTTTTTGTTTCGCATCTACACAGAGTCCAGCACAAGGGATACAAAGCCTTAGTCTTACAGTCACACACGCGTGTGATTCTCCGCAGCAGTATGCGGGGAAACTGTTTGTTTTGAGGCTAAATAGGTACAAATGAAGTGGAAACAGGAATTATTGTTTCAGCAGGAGCAGAACACCACTGTCCATGATGTGATCTCATTATCTGAATTATGATGAGTTATAGTGTCTAAGACTCAACAAGGCTCCTGTAAAAAACAGGGAAGCCAGAGCTTATCAGGATTAGAAAACATGCCCCATAGTTAGAGGTTCAAAACCAAGAAAAAGCCAACTGATTAACACAAGTTAAAAGAATGGTAAGCAAAGCCAAGAAGTTCCAAACCAGAAAAGACATAATAAGAGACGGTTCAGTTCTACTCTAAATTCAGACTATAGGAATAAGGCATGTTTCAAAATAAAGGGTAATAGTAACTGGAAAAAAAATTAGCAAGTGATGATTGTCCTTCAGTGTGAGGCTGTAATTTAAAAAGGCGCTACAAGGATATGATTTAATTCACACAGTATTCAGTGAAGTCCTGCTGTACACACTACTCTGGAAGTCGAATCCGAAAACCAGATTGGTCATATGTGTGCACACATGTGGAAATCATGATTGCTTCCCACATATACATTTAATTTCTGACCCCCAAAAATACAGCAGCATGAATGTACTTAAGCCTTTGTGAAGTCACGCAGATGGGTCACAGCGGAAGTCCTACAAAACATGGAACACTCACTCTGGGATCTTTTGCCTCCCTCACACATTGCCTGCTTATGACTTTATCTGTACTCCTCTGGTCAGCAAATCTCAGAACTAAAGCAGCACAGCCACACTTCATTTTAGAGTCAGCTTACCCTCTTCACTCTTCCTCAAACACCCAGGAGACTGAAGCCTTGGGACAAGCTAGTTTTATTCTCATCTGATAGAATTATGCTTATAATGATTCTTCATCAGTAAAAACAATTGCTACTGCAATGCAGAGAACGGACATTCTACTGCTGCTTGTGAACAGTCAGCAAATTCCTGTTTATTCATTTTGTTTGGTTCAGAGAACACCTAGACGCAATACATGAGCTTTTATTAGCCACGCTTGTTCTCTTTTCGATTAGCACAATACAGTGAGGAGACGTGATACCACAGCTACGCTCATTATTACAAAAGTTGGAGCTATCAGGATCTAAACTCAAAATCTGGTATTTCGATTCACATCAAGGCAGGAACCCTTCAGAAGTTTTATCTACTATTTCAAAGAGAAAGTGTGATCATAACCTTCTGCATTTTGCCTAAAAAAATTAATGCAAAACAAGTTAGGATAGTGCAGTTAAAGGTTACAGGTCTGTGCTAACTAACTAAAACAAATTAATGGCATTCCAATTGTTCCTGTGGTTAATGATCTCATCAGAAAACATTCAAAGAACATTGGACCCAAATGATTTTCAACAAAAGTCAATGTAAAAAGAGAAAAACACACAATCCAGAAAAGACATTTCAAAAGCAAAATAAACATTGGATAAAACTCCTTTTTAGCCAACACCAGTCCAAGCTCAGCCTGCTAGTGCATAACTGCGACAAATACCTAGGAGAGAGAACACCGAAACTAATGAAGCACCACAAGAACCCAAGAAATGAGGTAATTACACATAACAGAACACGAAGCTGAGGCATGGAGGAAAGGAACTGAATTCTGTATAAGATACCAACTGAAAAGTGACCAGACCAAATAGTTCAAGATCTTCTTTCTGTCAACAGAAACTAGATTCTTTCCATGAACCCCCTCCCCTCAAACCCGCTATCATCTCCCCAACAATCTAAAAAAAGTAATAATTTGATTTTCCTCATTTTGTGTGTGGTTTTTTTTTTTTTTCCCCCCGGACTTACAGTTTATCCCAGTTATCACTTCTGCCAGGCATGTTTAACTGAGATCCAGCATATTTCTTCCTTTGGCTTCTAAAAACTAGAGACACAATATCCCTCTCCCCCCCCAAAAAAAAAAAAACAGGAAAGAGAACCTAACTAGTTTTACTAGGAAACAACACAACCAGGATATCTATAAACCTGGCAGAGACACAAAGAAAACAAAATATGATATGTTTGCCCATTTATTTTTTTCCCCCAGGGGCAGGTGTTACTTGTAACAATACTAGTTATTAGGCTTTTCAAAATACAGCTGTGATTAATAACATATTTAAATATTTCTTAGCACAAAGGTAGACTTGAAAATTTCCAGGCTATCCTCACAAGTATTCTGCCCTGCCTCAATTATTTTTCTAATGGGTGCAAGAAAAAGGCACATGCTGCTTGAAAAAAACCCAGTAACACCCTGCTGGACCAGTGCAGGTTTGTTGTTTCACTACAATCACGATTATTTTATAGCCTTTTTTTAAAGCTTTAATCATTGCTTAAGAACACTACAGAAAGATCAATGTGTTCAGTATCAGGAACCTGCCTGCTTCTGTCACCTTGCAGCAGAACCCATCTCTTACCGAGCCCACAACAAAGAATATTCTGCAGCTACCCCAGGTTTGATTCTTGCTTGCGAACCACAAAGGCACAGGTTTATACGCCATGTCCTAGAAGTTAACAATTCTGGAATATGTAGAACTAAAAGTAATTGGATTTGTTAAGGAACAGGAAATAAAGGCAATATATTATGACAAAAGAGCCAAACACTGGATTAGAGGGTACCCTTGGGAAAAAACAAAGGCCAAGACACTCTGCTAGCATTTTCCTCCCTTTTAAATAATAGCACATTGGCTAGCTCTGCTGCTGCAGTAGAGCTGTATTTACCTGGGCATTCCTAATCAACGTGAATGGATGGCAAACTCTGCAAGATTGGCAAATATAGAGCGTTCATACCAAGGACTATGATTAAAAGCTTTGCACAGCCAATTAACATCTGTGTATCAAAATAAAATGACTGATACCACCTTTTATTTTTTGCAGAATCGGTGGCAGTTTCTCTAATACCACACAGGCCATGATTAATACCTGGATAACAAACCATTAGTTACAAGTTATATGTAAAAGACTGGAAACATTTTTACTCCTTTTAATAATCAGAGAAACAAAGTGATTCCCCACCTTCTTTCAGGTCTCAATGCAAGCGTATTAATGCAAATCCTCAATTACACATCACTTTTCCTCAGCTGTATTTAAAGAATAATTACTATTCCATATTATACAACTAACTGACACCCCCCCCCAACACAGCAGCAACAACCACTACCATGTAGTCAGGACAAAGACTTAAAAGTTTTCTAGTTTGTCTTGCTTTAAAAGCTGTCAGCAACTTTGGAAATTTTACTTCTGTTTTAAAGAACTTGATGGTCAGGATGTATTGAACACAGTTCATCAACTTGAAATGGTATTTAACAGCCACATGATTTTGAAAATACCCAGAACCAAAACAGCACCATGCACAACATGAGAGGACTGTCCAAAGGTGTGATGCTGTCCCCGTTCTAACCTCCTTCAGCTCTGTCATTTGTACTGCTGTAGCCATTCAAAGACAGCAAACAAGAACCAGTTACTAAGTGTTGTATAGGCGCACAGAAAAACAAACACACCGTTCCAAAAGGTTTGTAATCTGGGCTATGCTTCAAGGCACTCATTGCGGACAGACATCTCTGCATATAGAACACCATTTAGTAAGGGCTGAGGACTTCCCTTCAGCATCCCATCCAAGGTTTAGTTACATTTATGTATAAGCTCATTTGAATGTGATTATTAAAGAGGATAGGTTCTCCTACACAGAAAATATATAAAAAAAACAAGTAGTGAAGACGTGGAAGACTAGCCTACAAGTGGCAGCAATGGCAAAATAGTCACTGCACCACGTAACCTAGTTTTATTTCCTTATTTATGTGGCTATCTCATAGATGTGTATTTGTAAGAGCAATACAGGTGCACCTTACATGTTTCATATTATCACAGACTGTCCTGTTGTAAAACACAGAAATAATAGGAAAGGTTATGCAAGCTACTGTCGTTAACAAAAGTTATACTCACTAGTGATCAGTACAACAGAAACACCATTTTGAGGACAGGTATTTCACATATTTATTATCATCCACCCAACAAGATGATGTACCAATGTACACAGCAGAACAAACACATTAGGAAGTCTCTCCTGAAGTCAGACACGCTGCTGGTTCTTTTTTCATTATGCAACAATTCCATATGAATCTGATTCCACACAAGCACTAAAGATGCTAATAAAAGGATAAGAAGTCAATGATCTATTAAGCTCATCTACAGATGGATTTTTAAATAATAATATGGGAATAATATATACTTGGATATTTCTATAATCAGAAGAAGCTTTTGGTTTTGTTCTTTTAAAAGCCAGAGTACCACGCTTTCATCTGAATGAACATCAGGACAGGCAATGCCAAGAAAGTTTATTTGTCAATGGTTGTATCTACTAACGGTTAAACATAAACCCCAAAATATTCTCCCACATTGTCAGCTCCATATCTTTCAGTCTTTATCTGATAATTGCCAGATGTCAGCCACATCTTTATCTGTGAGCATGCTCATATGTGGTAGAAAGGGGTTTCCGTAATTCTCAACGCACAGGGCAGACAAGTAACAGGCACGTATATTTTCTGTATCCTAGCTCTTTCAGTGTTCTACAATTTCCTTGTCTCTAGTGAAGACCAATCTTCCCTATAAATACTATTACTCTCTATATATATAATGGGCCACTCCTAGTTCATAAAAATTTGTCTCATGAATTACTTCATTTAGCATATCCTAGATTTTTAGAGGAAAGAACGGTCATCCCCCATCTTAGGGTCGTTTTTTGGTTTTTTTTCTACACATTGTTTCTCTCCTGATGACTGCTCATTGCCAGCCATTCCCGTAACATGGATGAAGCGTCCATTTAGTGGACAATAGAAATTAATGGACCATCTCAGTGTACCTTTTACTCTAACTCTGGATGTTTCAGGGACAGCTAAATGAGACACAGCCCTTTCGTGAAAAAAAAAAAAAATTAAGGCTGATAAATTATATCACTAAATGAGTCTCAATTCTTTCCATCTGGTTCCTAACAGATCATTGAAGAAGCTGCAAGAGCACAGCAAACTCCACTCCTTCCACCCCTGACATCACCTTCTCCAATACATTAAAACGGGGGGGGGAAAAAAAAAAAAAAAAAAAGAGGGAGAGGGAAAGGAAAAACATATCCCAACACAGACAGCTCGGTCTCATCTGCCCCTACCCCCCCTCGGCTCCAGAGGCGGGGAGACACCTTCCCCCGCCCCGGGCCTCACCCCACGGCCCCCAAGGACAGGCCCCTGCTCCGAGTCCTCCGCCGCGGGCCTCCCCGGCCTCTCTCCCCGCAGCCCCCGGGCCTTTCGCGTGGGTCAGGACCCTCGAAGAGAGTGGGTGGAAGCCGCAGAGCCCCGGCCCTGCCCGAGCCTCCTCCCCCCCCGAGCCTCCTCTCCTTCAGCCGCAGCCCGAGCGGCCCCACACAGGCCCTCACTCCCGCAGCCCGGCCTTCGGGCCCTGCTCCCCAACGGCGGCCAAGCAGCGCGGGCGGGGAAACGAGGCCCTACACCCCCTCACCCCTGAGGGGAGGCCGGGGGCCGGCCGGCAGCGGACCTTTCCTTCCTCCTCCTCCCCCGGCCCGTCTCTCCTTCCATATCCCCCAGGCCCAGCCGGGCCCGGCCTCGCTCGGCGCCCCACCGCCTCCCCGTACCTTGTAGTACACATCGAACTGGATGTTCTCGGGCAGCGAGCGGATATCCCGGCGCCGGGCCCGCCCGTAACTATCCACCACGGCCGAGATCGCCGTGTTATAGAGCGTCTCGGGCACCCACTCCAGCTCCACAGCCGCCATCTTGGGTGTGTGGAGCCGCCTTCCCCGGAGCCACCTCCCCCCCGCCCGGCGCGCTCCACCTCCCGCACCTCGGGCCCCGCGGCTCCCGACACCCTGCTCACGGAGGGAGAGGTCGGCGGCAGCTGGAGCCAAGTGGATGTTGGGGGGAAGAGAGGAGGGAAGGGGGTGATCCGTCTTCAGGGAGGCTCAAGAAAACAACTGTCGGGCAGGGAGAGGAGGGGAGAGCCTGAGATAGTAAAGAGCTGTGGGGCTACGGGGTTATATCGAGGGGGTGAGAGGAAATACGGGAGAGGAGGAGGGTGTGAGGAACCCCAGTTGGCAGTGATGGAGGAAGAAGTGAGGTGTTGTGGTAGGGTAGGGCTGTGACTTGTGACGGGACCATAGCCTAGCCTTCAAGTGACCACCGTGGCCAGGACACAGCCCCTCACAGCCAAGGGGGGGCCTTGGGGCTGCATGGGTTTGGGGGCTCCAGGGGCTTTGTTGGTACAGGAGGAGCAGGCTGAGCATCCCCAGCAGCTGCCCTCACCGGGGGCCTTGAACGTCCCCCCGCTGAGCCCCAGGCCTCTCTGAGGAGAGCAAGTGTTGGGATTTACAGCTTCCTTTGTAGTAACCTACAGCTAATACTGGGCTTTCTGTGACTTTCAGGAGTGCTGGCAGCTGGAGGTGAGCATTACTTGGGAGCCCAGCATTTGAGGGGGTTTGCTGAGGTCCCTGAAGCACCCCTGCCTTGTCTGCTGTTCCTCCTGGCTGTGTGTGGTAACGCCGCCATTTTCCCGCTGTCGTTGACCCCAGAGCCCTCCTGGAAGTGGCACTATATTTTGTCAATATCTCTTTATCAAGCTGTTGGAGGCATGTTTTCCTTCCTAATTTGTTTTCCATGTGGGGCTTGCACACACCGCTGTGTTCCTGGACACAGGTGGTAGATTTTTAGGCAGAGGCAATTAAGATCATTTGGGCTAAAACAGACTCACACTGTGAGTAGCCAGTAATTTAGCCACCCCAGTGCAGTACAGGCAAGGAGTCTAAGAGTACTACTTTGGGTAGATATTGATATTACACTAAGTTAGTATGACTTAAGTTTGATGGGCCTAGGGTGGCCTTGAACAAAACTTTTATTTGGAGTTAAATATTCTGCATTTTTCAAACTTTTTATTGTACCATGCACAGAATAAACCCAAACCCTAGATGCACTGACTATACCACGTAATATTTCTCCTTCTGTCAAGTCTTATTTTGGTTTTCTTAGCTAATGTAGGACTGCTACTGTGTCATTGTTTGGATTTTTTTTTAAAGAATTATAGGAGGCAGAACTTCTGCTGTTTGACTTTGGAAACTGTTTTTAATAATCCTAAATTGTTGCTATTCCTTCCTCCCACCATTTTGTGAAAGGACATTATTCTTTGTCCTTTACTTGCAGAAACAAATGTTATGGGGTGGGAAGAAAGGAATGTGACATAAACAGAACAGGGAAAATTGCTTTGTTCTCCTTTTGCCTATTGGTGGCTTCAATGGTGTGGGGTTTTTTTTATTATTATTTTTCTGAGATGGTGTGGATTTTTTTCAGCTGAGGAATGACAGCTGGTTTCTATTGGCAATTAGCCCCCCAGGAGGCAGAGGCTATTTACTCAGTCACTTTCTAGAGAGCTAGTTTGGAAAGGTTAGAGGCCTGTTAGGAGAGGACAGGTAAGGCAGCTTTCCAGGGCATGAAAGAAATGTATTAATAATACATAGGAAATAGTAATTCTTGAACCTAGAATGTTCTTTGTTTTGCCTTAAAATAAAGTATTTAATAAGATTTCTGAAGACAATGGCTTAGGTAAATATACTTTTTGAGATAGTGTTGTAGCAATAGACTTTATCTTCTTGACAAGTTCCTATGTCTTGAAAAATTAGCTAGACTACACCTTTTCCTGTCTTATAATTTTTGTAGACAAAGTTATAGTGTGCATAGTCACAGAGAAGAAATAAACTTATCTATTAAAGAAGGATATAGTATATAAACCCTCTCTGCAGTATATCATATTATGTATTCAGTCTGTAGTTCATTTTGGTAGAGCCTGAAGAATAATCTTTATGGCAAAAGTTACTTAATCTCAAGGTAGTAATAAAATCTAAATATAGTAGCATTTGTTATTTATTAGTAGTGTATGGATTGGTATATTTATGTATTGAGCAACTTGGTGTTGTGTTGCTTTGTTATTAAAGGCATTATTAGAGAGTTGTTGGAGTCCTCGATTCAGTGTGTATTTAATGTTGAGATGGTAAGTAACCATTCAAAGTGATATAGTTGTAGCAAAACAGACTCACAAAAGTAAATTTTCATAAATAACTGGTTAGGTTTCAGAATACCTTTCAACTTAAGAGGTAGCCTGTTTGTTGTATGGATTTTTTTCCCCCCCTTAAGTTGCACTGGGAACTTGTTAGAAAAATGGCTTCATTCAGCTATGTGCTTTCAATATCCATAATTTATTTTAATGCAATTACTCATTAATAGTTGCAGATGTTAGAAAAACTTTCTGATTCTAGTACTTGTTGGCAGAGGTTCTGATGGGTGTTCTTATCTTTGTTAATATCTTTCTCGTGTCTTTTTTATATAGGGAAACAGTTAAAGGACATTTACAAATACTGCCTGTGTCTGAAAGCAAAATGGTGATTTAGGCAAAGGCATTCAGTCAGTCTGTCTTCTGTAATCTTTGCTTTTGAAGATGCATCTGGGTGTCTGAACAACTCACATGTAAAGCGTATGGAGTGCAGTGGCGCTGTACAGCTGTGTATCGTAGTGGATGGAGATGCAGACAAGCCTAATAATGGGTACGCGTATAAAGAAAATCTGATCATAGCCTTCTATTATAAAAGCTGCCCCTAGAGATCAAACACTTTCTTGGTTGTCAAAATTCCCTCTGTTGAAGAAGTTAAAATAGAAGAGATTTTGCATCTGCAAAGATGATTGTGTAATTTCAAGAGAATGTGGTGGGAGCCTGTTGTTGTTTTGTACCACAAAAAAACCTCCTCAAAACCTTAAAAAAAACCAAACAACCCAATCAGATATTGATACCAAGTTACTATCTTTGGACAACAGCGAATTGCTGAAGTTCACCTCTTCCTGAGGAGGTTGTTAACACGAGCATTTCCAAACCTGTATGTGAAGCCATGGTTTCATGACTAACAAGGCAATTGGATCTTCAAATTACTGGAGAAAGTAGCAGTGTTGTCATTTTCTCGTGATTTTTGACTGTGTGGTTGAACTGCAAACTGAAAAGGGGTGGGTTTTTTTTGTCGGAAAGGCAGTGATTGGTGTTTGTGAGTCCTTTCATTGACCTAGTGAAGAACTGAGGTGGGATGTCTCTGCAGATGCTCTTTTATATGTGCCTGTCTCAAATAATTTTGTAAAGGTGGTGTAATAGTAAACTACTGCAATTATACTGTTTCTGAGTCAAAAGAATAAACAGGGCTATGTAGTTTGAGATGTACTGGTGAAAAGTGCCACATAAATACTGTATTTGTTTTGCAGGAATATAATTCTAGAAGGCACGGATGCAAAAGATCAAATCTGTTCCATATGCTTTGCCAGTGCAAGAGTATTGTTTGCATGTTGTTGTTAAAGGTAAGGTTCTCGTCAAAGAGCAAAAATGTGTTTTGTGGAATTGATACGTTAACACAGATGAAGTTCAGTATGAATGTGCTTGAAGATTCAAGCTGATTGATCAATGTAAAAATTAGCTTTGGATCATAATCTAGGATAGTTTAGGCTTTTCAGATTAGACTAGCGGTTCTCATTTTGCCATGGTTTAAATGTGAGCTGGTGTATGTGAACAGCGTTATTTTTTTAATTACTATAGCTGGACATACTTAGTGGAAAAAAAGGGTTCTAAGAAAACAATAAAAAACCTGCGATGTGCTTATTTTGAAGTGGGAAGGAAGTGAACTGACATGGATAACATATGAACCTACTATATCTCCTTGATGTGGATATTAAAGGAACCTTGAAAATAGTTTATGGGGAAGTTGTTGGAGGCTTCTAATTTTAAATTCTTAACAGGAAATCATTAAACTGTAGAGGAGCCAACATAACAGACTGTTGCTCTAAAACAAGAGCTAAATGCAGAACATTCACATGAACTTGTCAGATCTTTTTTTAATGCTGGTATTTTTTTTTTCTTTCATGTTTACTGTAACCCAGATAAATACATTTTCATTTTTCTATTCTTCATATACAGCAGTTCACTAGTCACATTCTGTAAGAAATGTTAAAGCAATGCCATTATGGTCACCACCGCAGGGACTATGAAGAAACTGAGATTGTACTCTGTCAGATCTGGAGGGTGTTAAGTCCTTCCATGGTCAGGTTCTGCACTCCTCCTTTGGCTAGGGAAAAACCTTTAAAAATATGGATACTCTTCAGTTTTTTCTTTTACATGGTTTCTCATGCTTTATCTGAGACTATTGTTGTGATGGCCAACATGTTTCACATGGGCTGTGCAAGAGACAGAAGAGGTATCATAACCTTTGGTCACTATCAGCTTGGCTTCTTGAAGCTTACTTTAGGTGCTGGAGGAAGGAGAAGGATTCTTTTGTGGCTGTAAGACTGAGCCATGAAGGTTGGTCACCAAAGGTAGCTGAGGTGCTTTACAAACGGTGGCTTTAAGAATGTAGGCTTGCCAAAGCCAGGTGGGTGGCACTGCTTTCTGCTGTTCTGTGGTTAGTAAGTTTGTGCCCAGGTTGTGAGCTTTTTATGTCTCTGAGCTATTGATAACTTTGTATTTTTCGTCTGTCAGGCAAAATTAATCGTGGCTTTTGCAAAATATAACTTTGTGTAGCTTTAAATAAAGCATGCTAGAAAAGGGAGGGCAGGATGGTGGCCACCCAGCCCTGACTCGTGTTGTGGAATTAAGATGAAGTCGAATGTACCTGTGCCAGTTCTTTTGATGGTCTGATGCAGCTGAGGGAAAGGAGTACTGCTGTAAAAAATGTGATACCTCTGTGAGCCTTCTTCCCTGCCACTCCTGCTGAGAAGGTAGACTTGTTTATTCACTTGGTTGAGTGTGGACGTACAAAACGTTTAATTGCAGATTCACAGGAGGTGTTGTTTGAGGAGCAATGTAGGTGCACAATGCTTTCTCTTGGTTCTCCTCTCTCTGCTACAAGGTACCTCTCTGTTCTGCAGCATTTGAGCTCCAGGCAGGTGACCTTGTGCATCTTGTTCTGCTTTGTGTAAAAGGGGTGTTTCATTTTCTTTTCAGTCTCTGAGCCTGTGGGTAGGTAATCCTCAAAGATACCCTAGTGAGATAGCTGATGGTTATATCTAGCAGACAGCATTGTGCGTTAGCAAGTGTTAGAAAATAATTAATGGAAGTCATGACACTTCTGAAAACTTCAGCTAACCTAGCAGATTCATCTGGGTTTAAACTACAGCTCTGTAGTCTATTTTGGCTAAAGATGGGGTAATTATTTTTTCAAAATGTAACTAATTTAATTTAGTGTAAGCCTATTTGAGAATTTTTTTAAGCTACAGTTAAAAGAAAAACTAAAGACTTATGATACACAAAAGAAACTGTGGCCTTTAATCTTGAGGAATGACTGGAATTCGTTGAACCAGAGCAAGCCTTTATAGCCACTCTGAAATGGATTTATTTCAATAATTGTTAGCCAAAATGAGAATAATCTGTCTTCAAGGTCAGGTAAATATCTGATTGTATTTGGTTTAGAAACATTTTACATTAAATTATTGTAAGTCTTCTTACATTAAAAAAAAATTAATTTTGATGGATGAATTAACCTAACTTCTGTCTTTGAAACAGCTGGGGGACCAGGGGCAGTTTCTGCTTAGCATTTGGTTTTCTGTTAAGTATAAAAACAAGAAAAGCACTCCCATATTTATATACAAGAGAGAGGTGCATAAAAACTGCTGAATTGCCCTTCAATTATTGCTAATTACTTAGGCCCTGGAGTGTGGAAACTGCGGTGATACTCTCCATCAGGCTTCATCTTTATTAGAAGTTTTTCTCCTATCATCTTCAGCTTTTATATAGATGTTCCTATTTCTGCAAGTGTCTGGTTTAGTTGAATCAAAGTGAGCTAAAGGACTTAAGGAGAAAATTAGGAAATATGGGTTTAGTTGCTGGAGGATCTGCTGGTTGTGTGCCCAGTAAATCTTGAAGTACTTTCATTTTCCAGTGACAGCTTTGGGAATGTAGTTGCTGTGTGCAAAAACATCTTTAGTGTATTGTAATTTAACTGCATTTGTGAACGTAGGTGTTGTCTTGACTGTAAAAGTTAGTATGGACAGAAATGAGGCACTTTATTCCACTTGAAAAGGCAAAAGCAATACTTGGACATAAAAAGAAGAGACAGAAGTACCTCGGAGTTTGAAGAGGCATTTCTTCCATCATAAATAATTTTTTTTTCCCCTTTGTTTCCTTAACTTCTTTACAAATACCAGATTACCTACAATATGTTACATAAAGCATAGGGGTAGCAATCAATCTTTTTGTTTCTTTTCTTGGAGTAGCCTATGATTTTCCCCTCTAAATAGTTCAGGAAAGTATTACCTGTATGGAATGGTACTGACCCTTATGTGACAGCATCTCAGCCTGCATGCATGCACCTATGCCACTGGGATACTGTACTTTTCGGAAGTAACAGACTTTAGTTGTCTCTATGATGACATAGATCTGACAATATTAGTCACTTTTTGTCAATAGTTTCAAGTCAGTTTCCTTGATTTCTGGCTACTTTGTGTTAAAAAATAACTGAAAAAAATCTCTTTACCCCCTTTTTTGAGCCCTGTGATGTGGACACAGTGGATTTGCTCCAGCCTGGCCGTTGACATGCTGTGCTTTGAACATTAGTTAGAAGGGAAATAGAGATATATTGTGTTGTTTTGAATTGTATAAAGCTCAAACTAGTCTTTGACTCCTTTACGCACCTTTATAGTATACATTTGATATATAAAATACTCTGTTATGAAACCTAATTTCAAGCAAGATTTCTCAATTCTGTATTTGGCTGACAATCTGATTGATGGTATAAACACCCGTAAAATAGGAAGGGATAGCTATCTTATTGGATTAGTGCGGATTAATTCATTAATGTTTGCAACAGGCTCTCAAATCCCCAGAGGCTCTAGAAATTGAAAGCTTTGTTGATCTATTTCTTATTTTTAAATACTGTTGACTCTAATGTGGTTAATGGAAGGAAATCCAAAGTACTTGCAGTATNTTTGAGAATTTTTTTAAGCTACAGTTAAAAGAAAAACTAAAGACTTATGATACACAAAAGAAACTGTGGCCTTTAATCTTGAGGAATGACTGGAATTCGTTGAACCAGAGCAAGCCTTTATAGCCACTCTGAAATGGATTTATTTCAATAATTGTTAGCCAAAATGAGAATAATCTGTCTTCAAGGTCAGGTAAATATCTGATTGTATTTGGTTTAGAAACATTTTACATTAAATTATTGTAAGTCTTCTTACATTAAAAAAAAATTAATTTTGATGGATGAATTAACCTAACTTCTGTCTTTGAAACAGCTGGGGGACCAGGGGCAGTTTCTGCTTAGCATTTGGTTTTCTGTTAAGTATAAAAACAAGAAAAGCACTCCCATATTTATATACAAGAGAGAGGTGCATAAAAACTGCTGAATTGCCCTTCAATTATTGCTAATTACTTAGGCCCTGGAGTGTGGAAACTGCGGTGATACTCTCCATCAGGCTTCATCTTTATTAGAAGTTTTTCTCCTATCATCTTCAGCTTTTATATAGATGTTCCTATTTCTGCAAGTGTCTGGTTTAGTTGAATCAAAGTGAGCTAAAGGACTTAAGGAGAAAATTAGGAAATATGGGTTTAGTTGCTGGAGGATCTGCTGGTTGTGTGCCCAGTAAATCTTGAAGTACTTTCATTTTCCAGTGACAGCTTTGGGAATGTAGTTGCTGTGTGCAAAAACATCTTTAGTGTATTGTAATTTAACTGCATTTGTGAACGTAGGTGTTGTCTTGACTGTTGTCTTGACTGTAAAAGTTAGTATGGACAGAAATGAGGCACTTTATTCCACTTGAAAAGGCAAAAGCAATACTTGGACATAAAAAGAAGAGACAGAAGTACCTCGGAGTTTGAAGAGGCATTTCTTCCATCATAAATAATTTTTTTTTCCCCTTTGTTTCCTTAACTTCTTTACAAATACCAGATTACCTACAATATGTTACATAAAGCATAGGGGTAGCAATCAATCTNGTGTTGTCTTGACTGTAAAAGTTAGTATGGACAGAAATGAGGCACTTTATTCCACTTGAAAAGGCAAAAGCAATACTTGGACATAAAAAGAAGAGACAGAAGTACCTCGGAGTTTGAAGAGGCATTTCTTCCATCATAAATAATTATTTTTCCCCTTTGTTTCCTTAACTTCTTTACAAATACCAGACTACCTACAATATGTTACATAAAGCATAGGGGTAGCAATCAATCTTTTTGTTTCTTTTCTTGGAGTAGCCTATGATTTTCCCCTCTAAATAGTTCAGGAAAGTATTCCCTGTATCGAATGGTACTGATCCTTATGTGACAGCATCTCAGGCTGTATGTATTCACCTATGACACTGGGATATTGTACTTTTCGGAAGTAACAGACTTTAGTTGTCTCTATGATGACATAGATCTGACAATATTAGTCACTTTTTGTCAATAGTTTCAAGTCAGTTTCCTTGATTTCTGGCTACTTTGTGTTAAAAAATAACTGAAAAAAATCTCTTTACCCCCTCTTATGAGCCCTGTGATGTGGACACAGTGGATTTGCTCCGGCCTGGCCCTTGACATGCTGTGCTTTGAACATTAGTTAGAAGGGAAATAGCGATATATTGTGTTGTTTTGAATTGTATAAAGCTCAAACTAGTCTTTGACTCCTTTACGCACCTTTATAGTATACATTTGATATATAAAATACTCTGTTATGAAACCTAATTTCAAGCAAGATTTCTCAATTCTGTATTTGGCTGACAATCTGATTGATGGTATAAACACCCGTAAAATAGGAAGGGATAGCTATCTTATTGGATTAGTGTGGATTAATTCATTAATGTTTGCAACAGGCTCTCAAATCCCCAGAGGCTCTAGAAATTGAAAGCTTTGTTGATCTATTTCTTATTTTTAAATACTGTTGACTCTAATGTGGTTAATGGAAGGAAATCCAAAGTACTTGCAGTATTTCAGCCAAACAATTATCTGTGTTTTACTGGCAGTGGAAGTATTCTTGCAAAGTTTGGTAATGGTTGTAGCTGTTTTAAGCTTGTAGCTGGAAGGGGCTGTGGGAGTTGATAGTGGTAGTAGATAGCAAATAGAGCAACGTCTAGAATTTCAGCTAGAAAAAAGGAAATGCACAAAACCCTCCAGTATTCAGGGAACGTCTTAAAAAAATTTTGTGGTTGTAAGTGTGTAAACACTGCATCAGCATGTCCTGCAGGATGCCTAATTCCAGGGAAACCCCCACTGGGAATCCTTCCGTCCACGTGGGAAAGCAGGGCTTTCCGAGCAGGGAAAGACGGGTGGGGGGACAGGGGGAGGAAGCTGGAGTAACACGCTGGAGCAAAGTGCGGAGTTAGTAGCTGGTGCCTTACTTAAAGGCTATGTGCACACCGTACTAGCTAAGCGTAGCCGCCCGCCTGTAGTAGCCGCCCGCCTGTAGTAGCCGCCCGCCTGTAGTAGCCGCCCGCCTGTAGTAGCCGCCCGCCTGTAGTGGCCGCCCGCCTGTAGTAGCCGCCCGCCTGTAGTAGCCGCCCGCCTGTAGTAGCCGCCCGCCTGTAGTAGCCGCCCGCCTGTAGTAGCCGCCCGCCTGTAGTAGCCGCCCGCCTGTAGTAGCCGCCCGCCTGTAGTAGCCGCCCGCCTGTAGTAGCCGCCCGCCTGTAGTAGCCGCCCGCCTGTAGTAGCCGCCCGCCTGTAGTAGCCGCNCGGTATACGCCGCCCTTCTGGACTCGCCGCCCGCCTGTAGTAGCCGCCCGCCTGTAGTAGCCGCCCGCCTGTAGTAGCCGCCCGCCTGTAGTAGCCGCCCGCCGCGGCTGGGAGCTCCCTGCGTGCCCACCGTCCGGCGGCAGGGGGCGCCGCGGAGGCCGCGGACGCTCCCGTCCGCCCCTTCNGCGGCGCGGAGCGCGGGCCGGCCGCCGTTCCATCGGGGATTGTCCGGGGGCGGGCGGGCGGCGCGGTTGCGGCGCCGGGGACATGCCCGAGCGGCGGCGCCGACGTCAACAATAGTCCGCGGCGGCGGCGAGCGGGGAGCCATCGCGGGTGGGGAACGGTGGGCGCCGCCGCGCCGAGCCTTCCCCCCGCACCCCCGCCCCATGGAGGGGCTGTACTCGCTGGGGGTGAGCGTGTACTCCGACCAGGGCGGCAGGAAATACATGGAGGACGTGACCCAGATCGTGGTGGAGCCCGAGCCGCCGGCCGAGGCGGAGCGCGGCCCCCAGCACAAAGGCGGAGCGGCAAGCGGAGGCCCGCGAACCGGTGAAGCCCTCGCTGAGAGCGGCCGGCGGAGGGGAGGGAGCCCGCGGGCGGCGGAGGAAGGAGCACTGCCGCCCGGCCCCAGCTGCGGCCGGCGGCCACGCCGCTCCGTGGCCTTCTTCGCCGTGTGCGACGGGCACGGCGGCAGGGAGGCGGCCCAGTTCGCCCGGGAGAACCTGTGGGGTTTCATCAAGAAGCAAAAAGGCTTCGGCTCCGCGGAGCCGGCCGAGGTGTGCGCGGCCCTGCGCAAGGGCTTCATCGCTTGCCACCGGGCCATGTGGAAAAAGCTGCGTAAGTTACAGCCGATCCGCGCCTTCCAGCCGCTCCCCCCCCCCGTCCCCTCCCGCCTCGGTCCCCGCCGGGGCAGCCGGTAACGCTCCCGGCTCGCGGCCTTTCCGCCCGGCCGTGCTTCTCCCTTGGGTTCCTCTTCT